>JBBMOC010000792.1:0-19738 GCA_037975185.1 Centropyge bicolor
GGGGGGGGGGATTTATTTACATGATCTCTGCCACACCTTCGTCCCCAGAGAGGTGGATAGTGAGGGAGGAGGGAGCAGCAGTGGAGGAGGAGGAGGAGGAGGAGGCGGTGGAGCTTTTTGTTTGATGCAAATGGCTGAATGATGATCTTTAAAAGACTAATTACGATTGGGAGGCAAACTGGAGGAGGGACGAGCGAGAACGAGAGAGAGAGAGAGAGAGCAGGAGGGAAAGCAGGCAGCCAATGAGACGCAGCCTCTCTGATTGTGTGTTTATGTGTTGGAAGAAATGTGTGTTTAGCATCGTATTATAAAGGTGTGCTGAGGGGGGGGTCGTACCCGTCAACATGCTGCACAAACACTGACATATTTGCTCATGCTCACGGTTAGTATGTGCGTGCGTGCGTGGCGGCGGCAGCTACATCATCTCCCTCTCATGACAGCGCTTCACCCGAGGCGTCAAACACAAGCTGCACGCAGAGCGGCCGCACACGTGACCGCCGCAGCCCTCACACCTTCTCACAACATCCACCTGATCCGACGGCGGCACCGCGGCCGGCACCGACCCCACCCAGCAGCACGGCGGCCGCGCTCTCACCTTCGCTGCACAGAACATGGCGGCGGCCACAGATTCACCAGCGCGGTCCCAGTCCAGGTTTGGAGGTGCGCGGCCTTCCCAGCAGGAGCCCTCGCCCGTCTCGGCTGGCCTCCTTCCCGAAGCTGACAAATTCTGACAAGTGGAGTCCAGGTCTCAGCCGCCCATATGGCCCGACTGTCTGTCCATCTACACTCTCCTGTGTGATCATGACACGGCCTGCCCTCATCTGACTCGTAATTAGTCACGTGGGTTGGCATGGAATCCAAGTTGGCCCGGGTTCATCCGAGCTGCGTGAGCGGCCCTGCCTTCGCCGGACAGACCGCGGCAGCTTTATATCATGGAAACACTGATACCATGCTGAACCTGATGCTGGCACAGGAGGAAGGAGCCGGCGTGGTCAGTCGGGACAATAATCAAATTATCGCTTATTAAATATTGTGAAAGATCGATTTCAAGTCGCCCGAGTCCAACCTGAAGTCTGTAGGTCGTTTGTCTTGTCTGACCAACGTTTCTATCCCAGAGATTATCAACAATTCAAAACAGAATAAGCAGCAGAGTTCAGAAACTGAAAACCAGGTTCAGCTCTTTGTCTCATTCTTGTTTCCTGTTACAGCTCGATTGTTCCTGAACCTTCATCACGTGTTGCTCTAAACATGAAGGTCAACAACAAACTACACCTTAACCAAAATGTCGTCACATCACAAAACAGATTCATCGTTCAGCAGCGATGTCTAAGGAGATGTAACGACCACAAAAGAACAATCCAAGACTCCAAAGAACCAGAACAAAAAAGGTTCAGAGCACAGAGGATCAGTCAGAACAAGACAAGGAGTCGGCAAAGGCAAAAACTCAGACCTAAGGTAGAACGTAAAAACACGAAGAAGCTACAGCTGGAGCACTGACACGAACCACAAATACTAAAGATGGGAAAATATGATGGGAGCAAGTAAAGATACCTGAACACACCTGAGGACATTTCAAAATAAAACAGGAAATAACTCAATAAAGCTCAAAGCCGTGACAGCCTTGAAGGGAAATTTTATCTTCGTCAATACGTGAAGCATCAAACCTCGACCTTGTTCCGTCTTCAGGCTCCGGACGTACCTGTTTGTTCATGGTGAGCTTCCTCAGAGCGACACCAGGCGTCTCTGTGGGCTGACTGGGCTTCGGACAGGATCCGTTGGCTGAAGACAAACAGATTATAAAGAAATTAGAAAGAGACATCAGGACTAGAACTTCAGAAAAATGAGTGGGAAGCGGGTATATTGACGATTTGAGAGGTGACACAGTTACAACGAAAAGGTGACTCAGATTTTCATGTGTGACATCTTCATATTGGTTTGTCCAAGCTTTTGTTTTTTCAGAGCAAACAGACACTGATTTGTTCTCCTTCACACCAGAACAATGACTGAAATTAAAGGCAATATAAGGCCGAGATGGGACATTAGTTGACTCTTCTTTTCTTATGTCCTCTCCTCAGATCCACATATAAACACATACTGAAGGGCCATCATTAATGAGCCGGGCCCCGGGGCCTTCACAGCTCTGTGCTAGCGTCCCTGGTTTCATCCTATCGGCCCTTAATGGCCCCTCATCGCTGTGATTCATGAGCTGTCTGCTCGTCGCATATCAAATCCTCTGGTCTCCAGCTGAAGGTAAACACGTGACCCCGGAGGCCACACGTCACGTCACGGACGCGGACGCCGGCCGGACTGGGACCAGGGAGCCGCCTGCAGGAAAACAAGCGACTCCCAAAATAACGATGACACTGACTTCGCTGAGAGGGGCATTAAGAAATGTGCAGCCTTCGTTGACCTCTGTCACAGACCAGTAACATTCATCATCATCAGATCCACGACACATGAGCTGCAGCTGACGTGAGTAACAGGAAAGAGAGCAGCCGTCCATCAGAAACACAGGTAACATCTCCACAGTGAGGGCTCTGTAGTGTTGATCGAGCTTTGTTGTTTGCTTTATGACTTCAGGTCTAATCCTGAACGAGTGAAGAAACAGAAGTGTAATATGGAAGATAAAGCGTGTCATGGTTTAGTAGAATATAATACAGTATAGATATAGTACAATCAAGTACACTGTAGTGATATAGAATAACACAGTAGGAAGTACAGCAGAGCAAACTAATTTATGGTAATAGATCATATAATACAGTAAATAATAAACACAATATAAACTATAGCCTAAACTAGCTTAGCATAACGGCTAATAGCAGAGAAAACAGATGCAGATGAATCAACTACAAACCACAAAATATTATTTTTTATGTATGTTTCTGTTCGAATTAAACAAACGAGATGTCACATGTAAATTATTGAGATTTAGACGTGTTGGTTCTTTCATATTTTTCCTTCCGACTCCAGTTCTGTACTTATACTCTGTTCTGGACATTTTGAGGAGAAGAGTAAGACAAATGGGAAATACTGATATAAAGGGTCCGAAACTTAGTAAAGTACTGACTGAGGTCACGTGTCTCTGTATTCTGTAAGTAATCTGTAATGTGTAAGTAATCTAAAAAGTAACTGTAACTAAAGCTGTCACACAGATGTAGTGGAGTAAAAAGTATCTCCCTCTGAGATGTGGTGGAGTAGAAGTTTGAAGCTGCCTAAAATGAAAATACTCAAGAGTAGTACAAGTACCTGGAATTGGTACTTAACTACTTGAGTAAAGAGGCTGCTCGGATCCGAACGCGGCCTTCATTAAACTCCGCTCTCTCTGAGGAGGATCGCGCTCGTCTGGCTGAACGCTGACAGACTCCCTCGCAGCTGACATGTTTTTTTTCCTCTAAGTGTGTTTAGGCCACATGCCAGCAGAAAGAAGAAAACCATCTGCTATCTGCTAAGATGTCGTTAGCGAGGATGCTGGCAGCGATGGAACATAATAAGCCGGTCATTAAGAAAAGGCAGGATTTCCTCCGTGAGTGAGGCTCGTGATAATGTAGGACACGGCAGAGAAATGTATTACAAGGGATTTGTCAAAGGTTTTTTTAAAAAGCTTTTGGGAAAATGTGACTAAGTCTGTTGGAAATATAGTGTGATTACTTATTGTGTCAGTTAAAGTCGTGAGCTGAAGGAATCTGCTCTCAGGATAATAAGCAGATTACTGCCGCTGATGACTGATTGCCAAAAGGCTTAATCTGTCCGACAGGAGAAATGTGGAAAAATTAAATCACGACCTCCAGATGGAAACAATCCAACCAACACAGATATCACGTTATCATCGGCTCTCTGTCTTTGTCATTGGACACAGCTCTGTTTTCTCCATGTTTAGAAATGGTGGGCTGAGAACGGGGGAACAACATAAAGGCTCAGTTTTACCATATGGTGACGGGTGGTGTGGTGCCAGGGGTCTCTGTGGGGCCTCGGCCGGCAAGGAGGGACGCCGCCATGTCGTCTCTGGAACCGCACAGACAACAGGAAGGAAGGAGGGTGAAAAAGAAAACGTGGCATAATTTCGCACAACATCAGCTCCTTCACGGTGTTTTCATGTTTCTCTGCTCAAACAGTATTTATAAGTGCTTTAATGTGACGGTTTTGTTTGTTAGATTCATTTTCAGAACACGATGTGGTGAAGCTTTAACTTCTCTCTCATCGTTATTGTACAAATACACTGACACATGTCACCTTCTTCAGTGATGGAGGAGGAAGTCAGATCCTTCACTTAAACATACAAGGAGTTTTAACAGTTATATAACAGTTTAATACTGACGCCT
Organism: Centropyge bicolor; assembly: GCA_037975185.1. NCBI lineage: Eukaryota > Metazoa > Chordata > Actinopteri > Pomacanthidae > Centropyge > Centropyge bicolor. The sequence goes on from JBBMOC010000792.1 coordinate 4,320, forward strand.
CTGTCTGACCTACATAAACAAACAAGACCATCAACAAGGCCAACCCGACACCTTTAACCAACCATCAATGTCTGTACTATGATCTCCAATTTTCCACTTGTGAAATATCAAAATTTAATGGGCACATTGTCATGAATTGTCATCTGTACATTCATGCTCCCCACCTGTTAAACCTGCCTGATTTTGTATGTAAAGAACATACAGCCACAAACTCTCTGTGCTACCTGCAGAACATTTTGTCTTTTTATTGGGTTTTTCTTCTATTATGTGTCTTGTTCATTTCGATATCATGCCTCAAACAAACAAAAAAAAAAAACATGTTTAACCTTGTTGTGGCAGAGCTTCAGTCTTAAAGGCAAAACAAACTAAAACAGCAACATTCTCATCCATCTCTGAACCTCTGATAGAAAAACAGACCCTCCTGGATAGTTTCCGACTGGCCTCCTGCATTTTGGCCGTCTATCACTAGTAATGACAAATCATTCCACTTCACAGAGCAGGAAGTCCTTCACGCTGTAACAGCTGTGGGTGAATCGGTGCTACTCTGTGACGAGTGTTCGTCAGCTGCACTGCTACAGCGACGGCGAGAAATCAAAGTGCAAATGCTCTTTAACATGCATTTTTTTTAACCAACACAGTCATTAATTTAACTGTGATGTGCATTAACTGTGTGTAAGTGAAATTTATGAGTCAAGTCTTAGAGCCACACATCTGAGGACGGACAGACAGATGAGGATACCTGCATGTACCTCACCTGGCTAATGCACTTTAACGTTAGCAACTGAAAAAAAAGCAACAAAGCAACAACTTCATTTTTATCTTTAACTTGAGAAAATTGTGGCACATCCAGTCTCCTGCTCATCCTGTTATACAACTCTGTGTGTTAAGCAAAATTATGATGAGACATTTTGTTGTTTTCCATAATGTGATCTAGTGGGAGCATGTAAAGGTTGAGAGGTCAGAGAACGGATCCTTGGGGAACCCCATGTGCCATTTAAAGTGAAAGCAAACGTTCCTATGCACAATGAAGTGAAACTCATTAGATTAGCTGTGATCGATCCTTCAGCTCAGGGGACTGTCGTGTTATTGCACATTGATTTTCAAACTGTATTGAAATGAACAGAAAACAGAGTCAGCAATTTGAGATGCTATTGTGTGGATCTCCTCATGGGTTTTTAGCCTCGAGCCAGGAACCACTAACAGACCTGAACCGGAGCCTCTTAGACTGCACTGGCTTTGTCACCTGAAGGTAAACATATGACATTTTCTAGCCTCTCAGAACCTCTCTCCATGCAGCTCGTTAGCTCCCTCCACACTGACTGCAAACTGTTTCATGTTTCTATCTGATCAACAGCTGCTTATCGCCAACAAATTATAACAAACACTATCATACACAATCACAGTTTTTAAGCCTCGGCTCCTCCTAGTAAATCTTTCCCATTGTTCCAAATCCCACTGTCACATTAGCAACTCCAGAGGGATTAAGTGGAAGGATTTCAGCTGATCCTGGTTTGTGTGTCTCCTCCATTAAACGGCACTGAAAACAACAAGCAGCTTTCTAACAAACACTGTAACACACATCTCGACGCACGCGGTCGCAGCGGCGCCTTTTTGAAGCGAACGACAACAAACTGTACCAGAATGAAAAGTGACGGCTGCACCATATGGCTGCTGAATGTAAAAATAGCCGTTGGATGTTTTTTTTAATGCTCTCTCTGTTTGTGTGCTGCCGCGGTTCAAATCGCTGCCAGAGCTGTTGTTGATGCAGCCTCGGTCCGTCCCGCAGGAGTCTGTCCCAGTCCACCGGGACGCCGGCCCGAACCAGGTGTCACACACACACACACACACAGAAGCAGCTGTTTGTGAAAGGTCACCTGGCCTCCAGCCTCTGTGTTACACTCATCATCATCATCATCATCATCATCATCGTCGTCAGTCAGGAAGCAAACATCCCTCCACAGAGCTGAGAAACTCGGCCACACGTTAAAGATAATCAGATTAAAGCGGATCGAATCTGCAGGCCTGTGTTCACATGAATGGCCTGCAGAGATACGGCGATGGGGAGGAATGATAATGAGTGCTCGTAGTTCACAGGCAGCGGAGGGCCGAATGCCACGATAAACAAAGTGAAACACAAGAGGAGGTGACGCTCGGTTCAGATTCCAGGCTTCATCAAACGCGTCTCGAAGGCAGAAATATTTTCATCTTAGGGAGTGAAAGAACAAAGGTTCAGCATCGTATCATGACTCAAACAAGAGTGGGCGGAGCTTGTCACTTCACACTGTTTTTGTTTGCAGAGAAAAAAAGGTTTGAAATATCTTTATTTAAGTGAAACAAAGATTCTCCAGCTTGTTCCAGAGCCGCTGGTTCATGCTCCTGCTCGTCAGTTCACATTTGCATAAAGATAAAACTTTCATGATGTTACTCCCAAAGATAAAAAATATCTGAAAATTTAATAGTGTTGATTTCATATTTCTGAAATGCACAAGACGACGATGAGTCTCCAGCCACAGCAGCTGCATCTGAAAACTAACTTTAACTTTAAACACAGTCCAGCTGAGGCTGAACCTCATTAGTTTGATCACAGACTGCAGGACACTGAACTTTTGACCCGACGATTGCACTAAAAAACACAAGTTCCACCTCACCAAAGTCAGTAGGATTCATCCTCTGGGAACCATGAGTGACTGTCCAACATGTCATAGTGACTCTTTAAAAAGTGGTTGAGATGTTTCAGTGAGTGGCCTCCCCCTCGCCAACATGAACCCTGACTGATCCACCTCTTGTTTTCAGGTGTGTCTCTCACCTTTGCTGGAGCTGTTGACGTAGTACCTCAGCCCCTCAGGTGAGGTGTAGCTCCTCCATCCTGGGGGAAGAGGTCGGCCGTCGGCCTCCTCTCTGGGCGAAGCAGAGCTCACGGCCGCCTGTCATAAACAAACATACATAAATTAAACACACTTCCTTCCTCTAATATATTCTTATGAATTATTTAAATTGGGGCTTAAAATCATCAAGAGCAGAAACATCTCACTCAATATGACACAGTCCAACAGAATGGCCCTGATTGGCTGATGCTGTTGTTGTGTTTGTAATTTACTCCAGATACTTGATTACACAACATTTGTAATTCTCAGTAAGTAACTGCTGCTGGTTTCTTGATCTATAAGAACAATCTGTTTTGATTTAATTTAGTTGATTAATGCAGGACCAGTGGTGGAATGTAACTAAGTACATTTACTCAAGGTCTGTACAAATTTGAAGTACTTTTTCTACTTGAGTATTTTCTTTTCCTTCCACGTTCTGCTTCTACAGCTCAAAGGTAAATATTGAACTTTTTTACTCCATTACTTTATCTGACAGTTTATGTTACTAGTTACTTTAGAAATTAAGATTTTTTTTTTACAGGAAATATATGAAAATGTACAACTAGAGCTGAAACAATTGATCCGGCTCGATTTCTCACTATTTTCAGCCTTTTTACAAACCAAACAATCAATTGTTCGATGGAGAGAATAATCAGCAGATGAATCCAGATTGAAAAGAATCATTGAACAAAATAATTTAAAAAACGTTCTTCCAACTATCCATCTGTCTTTACAGTGTGGTATTAGTACCTTTACTAAAGTACAGGCTCTGAATACTTGATGTGCAGCTGCAGCCATAAATGCAGAAGAAGAAACCTGTAATGTGGACATTAGCTGTGGAGGATCCTGAGGGCTGTGAAAATGGAGAGTTAATACATCCTGACTGAGGCAACACCGAGCGAGAAAAAAGTGCATAATGTGATGCTGCTGCTTCATTAAAGTTTATGTAACAACATTTCCACAAGCTTGCATATGGAGTCAGTGTAAAAGCTGGAGCCACGACAGCATCGGCAATAAGTGACGTTATTATCATCAAATTCCCATTTTGCTTTTCAGCAGCTCTCGGTGGCTAAATAATGGTGTTTTTCATTCGGTGAAATATGATCGGCTAAATGGATAAATAATGATAAATGCTCGCTCCAGCTTATCAGCAGCCCCCAGGAGCCTCCACCACACACCACCACACCCAGCCTGCACTCGCTGGATACCAGGCCTGGAATTACTGCGGTGTGCTACAAGGAAAAAGAGGGTTTTAATCTGCAGGGATCTGCTCTGCTGCATCTGACAGGAGGCCGGCTGGACTTCAGGACGGTGGTGCTCTCCAGTCACACATCTGAGGGGAGGTGGGCGAGCGAGGACGGATGAATAAATGGGGAGATTATTAGCAGGACGATAAAGAAGTCGTAACGCCTTCTTTCGGGCCGAGTGGGCGGACCAAGCCGACTGATGTGCAACATTAAAGAGGCTGGATGGATCTTCTCCGTCTCTGCGGCTGATTTGGGTTTTCACACAGATTGTGTTGCAGTGTTTCAGCGGCTGTGAGTGAGTGAACGGTGACCCAGCTACTGCACAGTCACTCCATCTTGTTTTATGTAACACAATATATCTGTGAAACGACCTGTATCGTAAGAACTCGCCTTCATTCATCAGTGCCGGCAGGATCATGTATTTCTTATCGGGCAGAACATTCACACTGACAATTGGCGTCAAAGTCATTTGTTATTGCCTTTCAAACCCTGATGTGACCGGCTCATAACGACGACGCCAACGTGCTGATATTTAGGAGATAAAATGTTCATCTTAGTGTGTCATAATTAATGAATCATTTATCAATCAACGACCTCACAGAATATTAGTTCTTGCTGTTTTTACATGAGTCTAAACCAGTGGTTTTCAAAGTGTGAGGCGCGCCTCCCCTGGGGGGCGCCAGAGGGCTTCAGGGGAGGCGCAACGAGTGAAAAAATAAATCTGAAAAGAAAAAAAAGTGTAAACATCTGACAAGAGACAAGATGGATCGATTTTTAGTATCTCAAGTGAAAGTGAGAGAGGGCACAGAGTCTGGGACGAGCAGAAAACGGAGGAAGTATGACCCTGATTATTTAAAGTTTGGCTTTTCATGTATTGGTCCTGATGAAGCTAACAGAGTGTTATCTGCAAAGAGGTGCTAGCTAACGACAGTATGCCACCATGTAAACTCCGGCGTCATATTGAAACCAAGCAGCAAAACTGACGTTGGTCTGTTTATTATCTGATTTGAGGAATTGCACAAAGAGGCCTTAAATTGAATGTATTCAAAAAGATATTAAAAAACAAAAAAAATATATGTTAAAAACAGATGCTAAAATGTGTTTAAAAAAGATGTTTAACATAAAGATGTTAAAATGTGTTTTAAAAAAAAAGATATTTATCCACACACACACACACACAGATAAAGATGATTAAAATGTTTTAAAACTATGTTTAAGAACATACAAACATGTTTAAGATGTTTACAAAAATAAAGATGTGTATAACATTTATTGTTTAAAACCTTTTTTAAGCCTGTGTGGAACATACAAAGCCACAACAATAACAGTAATATTAGTAATAATAATTAGGGGGGGTAAAGGGGGGGCGGCATGCTTTTGAGTTCCCTTTAGGGAGGCTCGCTATCCCACACTTTGAAAACCCCTGGTCTAAACTAAATATCTTTGAAACGGTTTGTCAGTGAAAACAAAGAGAAGATGTCGCCTTTGATTCTGGTGAAGTCTACGGAGGCTCTGAAGGGTCAGATCATCGCCCACAGGAACAGTCAGTGTGCTGGTCCAGTTATGATAATCTGCCAGTTTAATGAAAGCAGACGATGTGACTCTTTACATTATGCATTTATTGCTCGTTAATCTTTTCAGGAGGCCGAGCGGGTGGAAGCTGTCGGAGCTGCAGCCGTGTGCTCTGTGACTGTACCGACGAGGAAGCATCGTTAAGCCACGCAGCGTTTCCATCAGATACAACAGATGTGTTTCCAGAGACACCGCAGGAGTTCAGAGATACAGTCGCTTCAACACAACACGCCAACATCCAATCAGCTCACACACACACACAAGCCTGCATGAGGCCGGTGTTCCACAGACACGGCTGAAGCTACAGTCACAGCTGAGGTCTGAGGTCGGCGAGAGAGCGAGGTTAACTCACAGGACTCGCTCTCTATTTGGCTGCAAAGACACATGGGCAGTCTAACACTTAACACTATAACATAACACAGCTCAGTCTCACAGATGAGATGATAAAGCTCAGTGACCTTTCAGGGCTGCTTAAAATATCTGATGGGAATTTTCTGTCCTTCCTCTATCAATGAAATGCTGTTGGACATAAACTCAATAAAGCAGAAGTTTCCTGTTCATGTGTTTTGTAGGAGACAGGGTACAAATCTGAAAGCACTCAAAAAGCATCCACACTTCACTAACAAGCAAAATCCCAGAATTCCTGCAGAATGACCCGAAGGTTCAAAGAGAAACTTTCATCTCCGTTTCACACTGTTCTCTGTCTTTCGAGGAGAAAGACAGGGGGAGAAAGAGAGCGTCCAGATCCACTTCCACCTGGAGATTAATGAACCTCGACCCTCTTGTGGTGGAGCGAAGGAGAGCTGATGTTTTTGTGCTTTTGTCCGTGCACCTTATTCACCAGGTTATATGATTCCTAACAGGCTCCATTTATACAAGATGAAGAGAAAAGAGACAGAGAATTCATCTGTGGAAAGGAAACAAGCTAAAAAACAGCTTGTCATTATCATAAATCTATTTTGGAATCTGGACACAACTGTATAATCATCAAAAAAGAAAAGCTTCTGCATCATTTTAATGTCGACAACAGGAGCTGATGGTTTGTTTCTGCTCCTCGATGCAGCTGCCAACAGCGATTATACAAAGGAAAACAAGGCCTTCTAGAGGAGAGTACAGTCACACAGGACGATGATTAAAAAACAATAAAGCTCAGGACGCGGAGAAAAGCAACGAGGCCTTTATTATCTCGGAGGCTAAATAAGCACATAGCACGGCTCGGCTCGGCCAGGATGTAAATGAGGAGAGAGACTGTGAGCGTCAACAGATGCATTTCTCATCGTCAGGCTAAATGTCTGAAACACTTTGACAGCAAACAGAGGATGCTCCGTTTGAGGGGGCCTCAGATTTCCTGTGGGGCCCTGCTCACTTCGCCTGGAGCCGAGAACGAGGAAGTAAAAATATGACCTATATAGATGTAGTTTAACTATATGCAATAGTGCAATATTGTTTTAATGAGTGGGTTGGTTATGGACTGAGCATTACACAAAAAAACAATGTTAGGACAAGTCTTCAATGAGAGCGAAAAATCTTAAACAAAAAACTCACGGCAGGGTCGGGTCCAGGGAAGAGAAAAATCCAAAAACACAAATAGACAAGTAGACGAAGAGCAGAATCCAGAAAGACAAGGGAACAGAACGAGTATCAGGTGAACAAGAGCGAGAAGAACAACTAACAATATGGCAAAGGCAGACTGAACCGAACTGGCTTATATAGAGTCCTGATGGTGATTGGCTGCAGCTGAGAACACAGGTGATAGGATGAGGATCAGGTGAGGTGAGGCAGAGGCGGGGTGAGAAGACAAGTACAGAGAAGCTATGGCAGGTGAATAGTGCCAGACAGAACGTAGACAGGACAAGGACACAACAAGACGAGGGTGAGACTGACAGAACAGAAGAATAAAGACATGAACAGGACCAAACTGACCGAACTTTAACAGAGACTGAAACTAAGGCAGAACTTAAAAGAGACTAAGGCTGAACAGAAACTAAGACAGAGATTTGAGACAGAATACCAAGACACCAAACTAGGACCGAACACAGCAGGACAAATACAAGACATGAACAGGACTTCGGACTATGACAGAACAGAGACGGACAGGCAGGAAAGAGAGAGTCAAAAACTAAGGCTGAACAAAAACTAAAGCAAAACAGAGGCCAGACTGGCCGAACTATGACAAATACAGAAAAGATTTTGATATTGTATAACAAGCCCGATTCCAAACATAAATGAAAACTGAATGTAGTCATCTGCAAAGAAAAAACTGTTTTTTGATGAATTGAACCTGTTTATTTACTGGTGCAAACTGAACACAAAGCCTCACATCCCCTCTTGTATTTTAGGCTGTCATCACACTTTCTGATATAGCTACAAGCTTCTATAAGTAAATGTGATTAAAGGAAGTTCTTACCATGCTGCTTCGCTGCCGAGCTGTACAACGGCGTCAGTCAACCGGCCGCTGTGAATATGAGTGAAGAGACAGGAGGGATTATTGGATCTCATTACTGTCCAGAATGATCCAGAGCCTGCGGGGTCACGGCTCAGAGGAAATGGAGAAACACTGAATATCTTTCAAAGCTAAGTGCCATTTTTTCCATTGGTTGAAAAAGGGGCTGGCAGAGAGACTTTGGTTTTGATCAATGCCACACATTTTCTATGAGTCTTTGTTGAGCAGAAACGTCCAGCGGTTCTCGCTCTGTGTCCGAAACACAAAAGGGGACACTGTGAGACGGAGCCGAGACACAACAAGGACTTTCCTGTCTCCTCTCCTTCTTCTGTTTAATGGAATGGACTCCACATACAGTGAGCGTCAGTCCGAGCGCTCCGGCCTCAGACAGATGAGCTCTGTCTCTCAGGAGGACGAGGCCTTCAGGGACCAGACAGGAGATCTGAGAGCAGCCGTTTGCTTTGCTCTGTGCAGATGTGCAGTTTGTGGCGAGTCGAGTCAGGACGAGATGGAAGAAAGAGCTGAAACCAGACACTGGTTCTAATGAAAAAATAAAAAAGTATGAATCAGATTCTGCTGTCGTCTATTGCTCTATGTCATTTCTATCTTATTCACTTCTTATTTTAACTATTTATTTTCTGAAACTCTCTGTTTATCTGTGCTTGTTTCTGTCCTGGTTCTTCTGCTGTATCACCTGCACGTTCCTCTCTGGGGGATCAATCCAGGATTATCTCGTCTTATCTCATGAAAAAACATGATATGAAAACGTTATGATACTTTCAGATACACTGGTTCCCCCGATATCACCACATTTCTTATAGTAACCTGAACGTTTACTTGTGAACAATTTTGTTATAGCAACTCGAAAATGTTTGAATCACTGTTGTTACATTAAATTTGTTTCCAAGTGTCTTTATTATAATTCCCAAATGTGTTATAACATCAGATTCTGATACAGCCACATATCAAATTTATTCATATTTAACCACCAAATCTCAAAGTTTTATGGTTTTTAGATTCCTTCTGATTCGACTCTTTAATTTGGCCACAAACTGAAACAGGTCTAACAAACACCACATCTGTCCGTCCACAGTCTGTCATACGAAGGACTCTGTAACGTTAGTGGATATAAATAAATGCATCAGAACATCGTCTGCATGTGTCTCTAATGTGCATGTTCTCCTCCTCATTCTGTCACAGCTGAACAAAGCGGCTTTGTTAAAAAAATAAAAGAGACCAGAAAAGAACAAAAGGAAAAAACTGGGTTATTTTTGTCATGTTGTCCTTTTTTCTTCCTTTGTTTTTTTTTTTTTTTTTTTTTGTATTTTGGATCAAAAGCGGTCGGACGTCTTGCTGGAAACCAAAAAATCCTAGAAGAGATCTAAAATTAATGACTGTTTCATCTTCGAGACTCAAATGATCTGCGAGAGTTTATGACTTTATCTCGTGCTGACAAGATTTTTCCCTTTTTTCTCAGATGTAAGAGAAACGACTTCATCACGAGCGTCAGGATTTGGATGTTTGTCTCACAGGCTTCACTTCTACCTTCTCTGTTTTCCCCTGAGGACGTGAAAACAGGAGCACTGTTCATTATTAGTAAAACAACACAGAAAGCATCGTCTCAACTTTTGCTCTCTCTGCTCTGTCAACAAGAGAAAGGGTCAAAGGTCATCCCTCTGTGGTGTATCAGGAAAACAAAACATGACACAGAGCGAACAGTCTAAAACTATAAATTCTGTTTGGATCTTTGTGAATTTCCTGCAATGCAACAATAACAGGATTTAGATTGAATTATTTAACTCTACTTTTTAATGAGTTTTAACCAAATTAGACTTCTCATTTTTCCTGTTTTTAGCCTTTTAACAGCTGAAGTGAGCTGAAATTTCTCACTTGTTTTTGGACGAATGACCAGTTTCAAACATTCATGATCCCCAGAGGATTCATCTTTTCCTCTAGCGCCACCTGCAGATCAAAATTATCCAGTGAAATATCTCAACATCATTTTCAACTTTTGTTTATTTTCCTGTAACTTTCAAACTATCTCTGATTAAAAATCCTTGTTGCAACCACACAAGTTTAAAGTGCTGCTGAAGTAACCTATAAAAGTCCTTTGAAATATTTATGTGTTAATTGGTGTCTTGTGATTTTAAAAGCAATTTGGAAGGAAAAAAACAAGGTGATGTTCAAAGAGACTCTGATGGAAGAAATGTTCACCTGACATCAACTGTGTAAGTGAAACCTGAGGCGGTCGGTAAAGCCAGCACAGTCCTGTCCGACCTCACCTTGCTGTGACATTACCTCCAACACGAGGTTCAGAAACAACTGACGGACTCTGAGCTCTGATTGGCTCGTGCACGTATAACAAAGCACTTCTCACCCTGGACTGTTTACTTTGGGCCGACGCCAGCGTCTCATTGTTAAAACGCCGTATCCCACTCGGGCTCTGACGGCTTTTATTTCCGCACCAGCTGCCTGCAATAATCCTCTAAAAGGAATATAATCAATCCTCCTCAAATCCACTTTTAAAGGTTGTCGGTCCGTTCGCGTCCGGGCACTAATCACCTCAGTCTGCAGATGTAAGACCCTCGCAACATGTTGGGGAATCAAAGCGAGTGTTGGGCGTGGACGTGGACGAGATCCCACAGATAGTATAAATAACCTGGAGCTTTGTGTCGACTCTGGTAATAGGCAGGTTGATCTGTTTTAATCTGAAGGATCTGAGGTTGGTCAATTTGCTAAATAGAGCTGCAGTAAAAGAAAACATGACCAAAACAACCACATACACTTTATAGAATAGTAGCACAGAGTGAAATGTGAATTACCTAAAGGAAACTTTACTGAAAGTTTCTGTATTTTACAAAAACACTAACAACACACGCTATTTTATAAGATGACAAATACTGGTATATAGGATGATGTTAGTTCCCTTTTTAAGAGATTCTTTTATGGAATTAAATTTAATTTTCTTGTTTCTAGTGCAGAAAATTTCCATTTTGTTTGTTTGCTTGTTGAGTTTTATTACTTGAAAATGGAAACTTCACAGAACAATCAGAGTTATTTAAATTTTAATAATGTTTTCCTGCTTTAGAAAAAATAATCTTGAGATTATTAAATATATATTATTATAAACGTACTTGTTAAGATCACTGCTGTTTTGCAGTTAAGATCATTTCTGCTTGTTACATTGTTTTAATGGCCACATAATCATGTTTCCTTGTTTTCTTTTATAACCTTATGCATTATAATCATATTATTTGAGTAAATTTGTTTGTATTAATTTTGTGGCTCTTTATTCTTATCTTACACTGTTTTATTCTATTGTAGTTTATTTTTATTTTCTATTTATTTTACTCTTTTAAAATCTTAATTACTTAATTTCTTTTGCATTGTGTCTTATGTTATGTAAAGCACTTTGAATTGCCTTGTTGTTCTCAACATATAAACTTACTTTTGTTGCTGTTGTTGTCTCACACATTCTTATTATTATGACTTCAGAACTCGTGTTTTCATGTTTTCAGGACTCTTTAGATGTGACATCCTGTGGTGTCCCTGGACTCTATATATAACCTCCCTGCATCTTGTGCTTAATCCATGATCCATCCTTATCCACGGTGAGCAACAGGTTCGTGTAACTCTACCACTGCATGCCCATGTAGAGGAAGGAGGCTTCGCACCAAGGACAGTGGTGAGATATAAAAAGGGACCATGGTTGAGTTAAGTCCACAATCCTTCGATGTGTAGCAGCGACCGTGGAGGTTTTGCATCTTTTCAGAACATTCGAACTTCAGTCCAGTTTTACTCCTGAACTTCCTGTGCTGCACTAACCGGGTGAGTCTAATTGGTTTCTGGATTCAATTTCAAGCATTTTCCACTGCTTTAAAAAACGATTCAATATATGCTGATGATGGGTTTTTTCTGTCTTTGATTCCAGAGGAGAAAATGAGCACAGATGGGGAAATGGCGATCTTCGGGCCGGCTGCCCAGTTCCTCCGCAAGTCTGAGAGGGAGAGGACGGAGGCTCAGTCTCGGCCCTTTGACGGCAAGACGGCGTGTTTCGTCAGCGATGACAAAGAGCTGTATGTCAAGGCCGAGATCCAGGACAGGACGGACGGCAAAGTCTCCGTCAAGACCCTGGATGACCGAGTGTGTGGACCGAAGGGTTACGCTGATAAACTGACCTTTAATTAGACGCAGAGAGTGAATATGGCTTCTCTCTTATAGAGGAAGTCTGACTTTATATTCCAGGGTGGTGTGGAAGGATTTCACACAGCTTCAGGGCGTCTGTCTGTCTGTAAAACCTGAAATAAAGGATCTGCAGATTTTTATTAGTCTGGCTCTCAACAGAGACATTTAGTCTCTCCTGAAGCTCTGAAGGCTGCCGCACTTTCCACAGGAGAAATATTTTGTTCCCATTATGTTTTAAAAGTTCATGAAGACGGTGAATGTGCAGTTTTCATCCTTTAGAAAAACCCACATTTTCCAAAAACTACTTTCTAACAACTTTAAACTTTCAGCATCATGTTCTGTTTTACATTCGAAGGACAGACATTTATGTTTCTGTTTTCCAGACTTTAACCGTCAGGGAGGACCAGGTGTTTCCCATGAACCCCCCGAAGTTCGACAAGATTGAGGACATGGTGATGATGACGCACCTTCACGAACCCGCCGTGTTGTTCAACCTGAAGGAGCGGTACGCGGCGTGGATGATCTACGTGAGTCTTTCAGCTGCTACGACGTCCATCAGACAGACACAGTCCAGACTGAAAAAAACAAAGACAAAAGTCACAACAAAATTGAAATTTAAACATTTAGATTCTTTTAAATGTAAATCAAATTAGTTCCTGAGGAAGAGTAAAATCTTTGTTATATGCACGAACACTCAGTTTGGACTGAATATTATTTTTAACTGTCCTGAATTTAAACCTGCTGCTGATTCAACCTGAACCTCGACTGAGTGAATAGTTTTAACACTGACTGAGATATTGAGAGTTGAACACTTATAAAAGTCATGTGACTGAACTCTTTTGTTTTTGTGAATGTGCTATTGCTTTGAATTTATTTTTTTGGTTCAGGTTAAATTCAGATTTTTAATGACCAGTCTGTATCTCTTGTTACCACCAACCTCTGTCGCTTCTGTAATTGACTGTATTCACTGAGGTAAAGCATCAGAGGTAGACCCACTGATATCTTCTCTAGCTTGGATGAAAAGGTCTGTCTTTCCTTTTCCGTGCAGACCTACTCTGGCCTCTTCTGTGTGACAGTGAATCCCTACAAATGGCTGCCGGTCTACAACCCGGAGGTGGTCCGCGCCTACAGGGGGAAGAAGAGGATGGAGGTTCCCCCTCACATCTTCGCTCTGTCCGATAACGCCTACCAGTTCATGCTCACTGGTGAGTTCAAATCACAAAGTCAGTGCAACTAAATAAGTGAGTTTCTCCTTTTCACCATGTTTCTTCTTTCATGTCCTCAGATCGTGAAAATCAGTCGATACTGATCACGTAAGTTTTCGTGAGATTTTGTATATTTACTGTCGACAGATAAAACAGTCAGAAAGTTAAATATGCCTTTTTGTTTGAAGTGGAGAATCCGGTGCAGGCAAGACCGTCAACACCAAACGTGTCATTCAGTATTTCGCGACAATCGCGGTGTCTGCAGACAAGAAGAAGGAGACAAGCAGTAAAATGAAGGTGAGTTCGGGACGACGTTCGACAGCTGGTGCAGTTTTCAGAGAGGAGCGGGAGTCAGATTTACATGTTTGGTTGTCGACAGGGGACCCTGGAGGATCAAATCATCCAGGCCAACCCCCTGCTGGAGGCTTTTGGGAATGCCAAGACCATGAGGAATGACAACTCCTCTCGCTTTGTGAGTCATTTTCATTTGATTTAACGAGAATTTGTCCAACACAGAGACTGAGATTTTACTGCTTTGTTCAATAGGGAAAATTCATTCGAATACACTTCGGCACAACTGGTAAACTGGCATCTGCAGATATTGAAACATGTAAGTTTATACAAATTTTGCAAAGAACATTGATAGAAACAAATTCCACTGCTGTCACATAAAAGTTAAATTTGCCTTTTCTTCCTTAAAGATCTGCTGGAGAAATCAAGAGTGACATTTCAGCTGGCGGCTGAGAGGAGTTATCACATCTTTTATCAGCTTACTTGCAACAAGAAGCCTGAACTGATTGGTAATCTGATTATTCTTTCTCTTATTTTCACCCTGACACAGACATTTATAGAAAGAGACTTTAGCTTCACTTCTTTCCCTTCAGATCTGCTTCTCATCACCACCAACCCCTACGACTTTGCCTTCATCAGTCAAGGGGAAATCAGTGTCAAAAGCATCAATGACGCTGACGAGTTAATGGCTACGGACGTGAGTCGACTTGGCTAAATCAAACAAAGCTCGTTCTGTCTTTTCAGCTGCTTTACATCTGACTTTGAACATTTCATGACACAGGAGGCCTTCGATATTCTGGGTTTCACTGCGGAAGAGAAAGTGTCCGTCTACAAGCTGACCGGAGCTGTGATGCATTATGGGAACATGAAGTTCAAGCAGAAGCAGCGGGAGGAGCAGGCGGAGCCAGATGGCACAGAGGGTGAGGATCATCCATCCAAATTAATACTGTCGTGTAACTCAAGGAGGCTGACACTGTAAGATCCATCATCTTCTTCACTTCTACCTGACTGATGGGGTGTCACAGGTTTTTAACCTCTGTGGGCACTGCACAACCATTTACTGTCATGTGACACATCCAACAACAGCTGCTTAGACTTGTCTTATAACAGGCAGAAGCATCAATGAACCAGGTGGGATCGATGACCTCAGACAGGTGACCTGAAGTATCTACAACCAAGTCAAGTCCAGATTCAACCCTCCTTGGAGGTCATGTGGTTAGGGTTTGTTTTTCTGTTTACAGAAGCCGACAAGGCTGCTTATCTGATGGGCCTGAACTCTGCCGATCTGCTGAAAAGTCTGTGTTATCCCAGAGTGAAGGTTGGAAATGAGTATGTTACCAAAGGACAGAATGTGCAACAGGTAAGACTAGAAAACCTGTTCGACTCTGCCTTCATCATCTGGATAATCCACTGCAGAAGATCGCCTGTAACGAGCTGGTCATCGACTGTGCTGATCTCAGTGTTCTAACTTATTCTCTTTTCAGGTTTACAACTCCATTGGAGCTCTTGCGAAGTCTGTGTATGAGAAGATGTTTTTGTGGATGGTCGTACGAATCAACCAGCAGCTGGATACAAAACAACCCAGACAACATTTCATTGGTGTTCTCGATAT
>JBBMOC010000793.1:0-16155 GCA_037975185.1 Centropyge bicolor
GTGACCTGTTCTAATTGCAGCACTCAGCTCCCTTTTCCTTCCTGCCTTTTGTTCTGTATTGATTGTTGATCGGTTTTGATCTGGCAGGTTTCTCGTTGCCTCTGCTGAGCTCCCACACGGCTGCTCACCAGCCCCCGCCCCCCTCGTGTTATACCGTTTGTCTCCATGACAACCAGGGGAGAACAGGAAGAAGTGGAAACGGTGGTGGTGGAGATAATGGTGGAGCTGATGATGATGGTGGAGGNATGTCATGTGTGAATCTTGACTTGAACACGTGTGTGTGTGTGTGTGTGTGTGTGTGATAGATTACTAGATTTCAGGCTTCAGATGATTAAAGCCATGAAGATTGGATTTTTTTTTTTTTTACTTGAACTCAGCTGCTGCTCGAAGAAGATGAAATTTCCCACATTATTGTCATTAAGTGGCTTTTTTCTCAAACTTGTTTAAGAACTTTGTAAAATTAGTGAAATCGCTTTCACTTCACTTAATTGTTTTGGTAAATAATTATAATCAGATTTTGGAGACACTTGTCTTCACCAGTGTTTCCTCCTCAGGTTTTCAGTGGGAAAGAGAAGATGCTGTGTTTTTATGTCTTTTGTGCTCGTTATTTTTTCACACTCCTGCAAAGATAAACTGTCTTTTTTGTTTTCTCTTCCTCCTCCTCCTCCTCCTCCTCTCCGTCTCTCCTCTCGTCTCCAGGTCGCCATTATCGCTGGGAACTTTGAGCTGGCTGAACTCATCAAGAACCACAAAGAGACAGATATAGGTAAGCAGCAGAGCGCCGGCCTCTTTTCTTCTCCTCCGCCCGTTCATCCGTCCGTCCGTCCTCACCCAGCCTGGATTCCTGAATCTCCCTCAGGATACATTTCAAATCCCCCCCTGGTTTGATCCTCCTGAACGACCTCCTGGTATAATCCCCTGGGCGGGATTACGGGAGCGCTGCCAAGAGGATGAAAGTTGATGTTTACACCAGGACGATCGTGGAGCCGTGAGGCCGAGAGCAGTGATCAATGAGCCGCTGCAGCTTCAGTTTGGTGGAAGCTGATTGGTCGGTCTTCAGAGGTGTCGACCGGCCTGTGTGTTTCTGCACCACAGGATTTAAATCAGTCCAGGGATTTAACAGATCTTGTATTGATGGTGATTGTTTTCTATGATGCTCAGTTTCGTGCTTGTTGTGGCGGCTTTAGGAAAACTGTTCTGTGTGTGTGTGTGTGTGTGTGTGTGTGTGTGTGTGTGTGTGTGTGTGTGTGTCAGATTAAAGGTTTAGAAATGAGACGACTTGCACGTGAACTCTTGATTAGAACGACAGCAGCTCCTCAGTCTGTTCCACAGAGCATGTATGAAGTGTTGAGGATTCTCTCGGCCAGTGTTCGTGAAAGGGTTAATCTTGTTAAAGACGCCATGGAAATGCAAGATGGAGCCTGTATATATTTACTGTATGGGAGTTATTTCGCTCTGCGTCTGTGTGAGAGGGAGGTGAGAAGACGAGGAAGATTTCTCACCAACATACAAACATGAAAAAAGATTTTTGAACAAATTCCATGTTTTTTTTTTCCCTCTTGCTATTTTTTTTTACCTTTGTTGCTTAGTTGCCACTTACTCACTTTCTTGGGAGACAGATTGGCGACGGCAGCAGATTCAGCTCCGGTTTAACACCTGATGGAGACGTTTCAGTTTTAAAGCCACAGATCGTCTGTAGCTTCAGTGTGAATCTGAAATCAACCAGCTTCCTGCCTCCTGTCGTCCAGTTGTTTCAGTGGTTGAGGGAATGAACACGGGGCCTCGGGGGCCTCGGGCTCCGGCCTTCGGTCTGTGTGCGGATTACAGAGAAAATGAGAAAAGATGAACAAACAAATGAATTTACAAAGGAGGGCAGAGAAAGATTGAGGGGGAAATGAATGAAGAGAGAGAGAAATCTAATCTAATCTAAAGATGTAATCCTGTAGTTGTTGCCCTCTCTGGTGGACGCCGCCCACCAGCGGCGGCCTCACGCGGAGCCGACCTGCTGAAGAGCTAAATGGGACACGGCAGCGCGGGATTACCCCCAAAAGCCGTGTCCGCATCTGCTACCCCCCCCCTCCCCCCTCCCTCCCTTCACACCGTTTCAACACCAGTAGTCAGGATTAGCCAAAGGTGGTCAGGTAGGCGACGGCCGTCCCCTCGTGTCTGGACGTCTCCGGTCTGTCTCCGTCCCCTGTGAAGCGCTGACACTGAGGATTGGGGGATGGGACATCTTCACCTCGGGATCCTCCACTGGCCGCCATGGGTTCAGCCTGCTGCAAAGGTGGGTGTCTCCTACCCACAACCCCCTGCTCCCAGCAAGCCTCTGCACACACACACACACACACACTCACACACACACTCACACAAACTCACACACACTCACACACACACACACACTCACACACACTCACACACACACACTCACACACACACACACACACACACACTCACACACACTCACACACACACACACACACACACACACTCACACACACACACACACACACACACCAGCCCAGCCCGTCTGACCAGAGACAGCTTGTGTCGTGTTGAGCCTCTTGCTGGTTCTGTGCAGCTTTAGTGTGTTTTAATGTTGATCATGGACTGACTGTTCCGTGTGTGTGTGTGTGTGTGTGTGTGTGTGCTCTAAACACCATAAGCTCTGTGGCTTTCACGGTTTGCTCTTGCTTACTCATTCCAGATGATGTAACAGTTCGGTCTCACAAATCTTCTCTTTTATTACGTCATTCTTTTTATATTTCGCATCACACCAGCAAACCGGGGCCCCGAACCTCCAGGGGCCCTGACATGGTTGGATTCACTGTATCAGTTCATTATTGACTAGATAAATTGCAGTTTTGTTTTAAAAATATGAAGCATTGAAGCAAAGTATCAGTTAAGCTTTTTTTTTTAAAAAATCTTCGATCATGTGACAGAAGAATTGCATCTTCCATTTTCTGACGTCTAACAGCCCAGAGCAAGCCTCCTGTTCAGCCGCTGGCAGCAAGGAGCCGACCCCCCCCTCAGAAAGCACCGGGGTTCAGTGTCAGTGTGAGCAGGAGGAGCTGGAGGTCGAGCTGCTGCTGACTCTGTCTTCTTTGTCTCTATAAAGACCCACAGTTTCATCACCGCTGTGGGCATGTGAAACTTGGAGGCAAAAAATGAATGAGTCATTTTTTCCAAAACCAGCCTCGTCATGTGCAGAAGAAGGTGTGTGTCAGACGACTGAGTGTTGGTGGTGGACGGGAGACTGAGGACGGGCGATGGAGAGGGTTGTGAATTTTTTTTGACTAAGCTGAGCACTCTGTCCATCCTGGAGGAGCTGGAGGAGCCGGAGGAGGTGGAGGAGCTGCTGGAGGAGCTGGAGAAGCTGGAGAAGCTGGAGAAGCTGGAGGAGGTGGGGGAGCAGGAGGAGGTGGAGGAGCTGGAGAAGGTGGAGGAGGTGGAGGAGCTGCTGGAGGAGGTGGAGGAGCTGGAGAAGCTGGAGGAGCTGGAGGAGGTGGAGGAGCTGCTGGAGGAGCCGGAGAAGCTGGAGGAGCTGGAGGAGGTGGAGGAGCTGGAGGAGGAGGTGGAGGAGCCGGAGGAGGTGGAGGAGCCGGAGGAGCTGGAGGAGGTGGAGGAGCTGGAGAAGGTGGAGGAGCTGGAGGAGGTGGAGGAGGAGCTGGAGGAGGTGGAGGAGCTGGAGAAGCTGGAGGAGCTGGAGGGCCACAGATACCTGGAGCTGTAACACAGACTCCTCAGTATGTGTTAGTATCTCCACCAGTCTGTTGTGGAAAGTCTTCTTTGCAGCCATGTGTTCAAACAACATCCGAGCTGCAGACGAACTGAACAATGATGGAAGATCAAGAAGAAGAAGCAGTAGAAGAAGAAGACTGGCTCTGTGCGGCTCTGGAGCGCCCACAGTTGGTTGTGGAGAGAGCGAGAGCTCCTCCTCTGCACTGCACGTTTTAATTTGTACTCTAATAGAAATATCTGGCTTGAAGTGAGAGGATGAGAGGATGAATCCCAGTGAAGTTGAAGCTCTGATCATGAAATCTACAATTAGTTGATTCGTTGATCAACTGAAAATTGACAAAAAATTTTGATAATCTATTATTTATTAATTAATTTTAATTTATTTCCTGAACTCTGCAGCACTGTGTCTTGTGTATGAGTGACAACAGACACGTGTGTGTGAGCAGGAACAGAGGCTGGATGACGGTTTCAGATGCAGATGTTTGCAGCTGTGATCGTCAGCGGCTTGCTGCACGTGCGTCGCTCTGCGCTGACTGACAGCTCTGCCCTCAGGCCAATCATTCAAATCAAGCATTCAGATTTCGTTTTCAATCAAGAGAAGGTGCAAAGAATAATCTGCCCGTCACATGTGACTGGACAGTGTGGAGGAATATCAGACTGCAGTGACAGTGTTTGTGTGTGATGAGTGCAGCCTGAGAGGAAGCAGCCACGAGCGTCAGTTTATTAGGATCAGAATGTGGTGGTTATTAGTTATCCTGTGACTCTGAAGCTCTTATTCAATGAATCAGTTGACTGAGTTGACTGATCTGACTCCACTTTCAGCAGCTTGAATACAAAGAATTCAATGTTGCCATAATTCTGACAGACTCGTGTGCAGCTCATAGACTGTATAAAATATGGACGTAGTGTCCGTGACGTCACCCATAGGTTTCTGAAGAGCAAAAATGAAGCAAATCGTAGTGCGTAGCCATCTTGGTAGCCTACCTCCGGTTACTCCAAATATGGACAAAGAGGTGGAGCGAGGGCGGAGCTGAGGCGGGTCGAATGAACGCTATTGGCTGAAAAAAGCCGCTTTATTTGAAATAATCAAACTAGCTACGGCTAACCAGCTAGGTTAAATGCTAAATATCGTTGCTAGCCAGCTAACCCCACGACGATCTCTTTCCCAAACTCAGTGACTAGAATTAGCCGGGGTGACGCCCTTTAGACCGTCGGTGGCTAGTTGTCAATCAAAGTGGCGCCACTTAGATGGAGTAGAAAAACAGCTTATGAGACTAGAGCCATGTTTTGAACCAGGCTGTAAATATGTTTTTTTCTGTCGTAAAATCGGACATTTTAACATGGGGCTCAAATGTAATTGACTCCCTTCTGCGGCCTGCTCTAGTGGTTATTCGAGGAACTGCAGCTTTTTTGCACTTCCGCCTTGGCTTCATTTTTCAGCGCCGGAGGTTGCTGCTTGGTGCAGCTGTGGAACAGGACACGATGCGATTGGTGGAGGAGAAATGAAGGCGCTCTTAAAGGTCAATGACAAACATTTACATACTGAGTGTAACCTGTGTGTGTGTGACCTATATACTGTAACATATTTATTCGTTCAGAGAGCTGTGTATGAACTCGTGTTACCAGATAAAAAAAAAAACTTAATTACAAGATACTGAATGAAAATAAGGAGAGAGTGAGTCAGAATCATGATTTCTTATCTTATAACTCAGTGTTTTTATTTATTTCTTGGAGCTTCCACAGCTAAAGATATTTTACGGCTGAGTAAACTTGTCTGTTGGACAAAGAAAGAACAGGAAACGCGGCTGTGAAATCCTCTGACCCTGAAACGAGTCCAAGCCTTCACACCTCCCGTCTTCATTACTGCAGCTCCTCAGGCTCTGGCATCGCTCCGTCCTCTTCGTCTCCGGCTGGTTAACGAGGGTCCGAACAGGCGAGCACAGGCTCCTGTCCGTCCTACATCCAGGGCTAACGGCTCTGTGGGGCTTTCACTTAACTGTGCCTCAGCCAATCTGAGATGGATGGTCCTGAAGTCTGCTGCAGACCTTCACGTCCCACCACAGGACTGAGTGTAATAAGCTGTGATCTCGGGACAGTTCATCCAGGGTCATCATCAGCATCATGGCCGGAATGTGTCCACAGTTAATTACCTTCCCATCAGGCTGGAGATGAGAGCTGCCAAACATCAGCACGATGTTGCTGACCGTGTCGACATGCCGACGTTAGCGTTTAGCTCAGAGCTGCTCAGGGTCGAAGTCTCACAGAGCTGCCAGTGAAGCTGAGACTGGTAGTTTAGTTCTTAGTTTTCCTCCACTCTTTTCTTTATGTCTTTGCACTTTAAAGCACTTTGGACCAGTTGTGATGTTTAGAAATATACTGATGGAGAATCTAACTATTAAGACAGGTGACGACTTAAAGGAAAAGCTTTATCAGTCAAACATACAAATACATACGAACAGTTCGATGAGGATGAAAATCATGTGAATCATTGTGGTCTTCATCATCATCACCCTCATTATCATCATCATCATCATCATCATCAACACCATCATCATCATCATCACATTCATGATCATGATCATCGTCACCCTCATCATCATCATCATCCTCATCATCATCATCATCCTCATCATCACATTCATGATCATGATCATGATCATCATCACCCTCATCATCATCATCATCCTCATCATCATCATCACCCTCATCATCATCATCATCATCACACTCATGATCATGATCATCATCATCACCCTCATCATCATCATTATCCTCATCATCATCCTCATCATCACATTCATGATCATCATCATCATCATCATCATCACCCTCATCATCATCATCATCCTCATCATCATCATCACCCTCATCATCATCATCATCCTCATCCTCCTCATCATCATCATCACATTCATGATCATCATCATCATCGTCATCATCAAATTCATGATCATCATCATCACTGTCATCATCATCATCACATTCATGATCATCATCATCATCATCATCATCATCACCATCATCATCATCACATTCATGATCATCATTATCATCATCATCACACTCATGATCATCTTCTTCATCATCATCCTCATCATCACATTCATGATCATGATCATCATCATCATCACCCTCATCATCATCATCATCATCATCCTCATCATCATCATCATCATCATCATCACATTCATGATCATCATCATCATCATCGTCATCATCACATTCATGATCATCATCATCACTGTCATCATCATCATCATCATCACATTCATGATCATCATCATCATCACAATCATCATCATCCTCATCATCATCATCATCATCATCATCATCATCCTTGAAGCACCGAGCCAGAGATGATCTGTTCATCTCTTCAGTCCAGAGACGTTTCTCCTTTCGTTTGTCGGCCATCTGTATGATGACAAGTTCATCTCACACCACGACGGCTCTGTGTGATATTTGCTTAATAAAACATGACACAGTGTTACAGCATGTACCTTAAAAAATATTCATAAACGAACAGCGCAGCCGACCGTCCGACAGAATAACAAGGAAAACATTTCTGCATCTACACAAAGCTCTTTAACGTCCTCTTCGTATTTTCCATTAATGCGTGACACATTTCCATTTTTAGAGACGTTCGCCAGCAGCGGCGAAGACAATGATTCTCGAACTCTGAGGCCGAACACGAGTCGAGTCACAATGACAGAGACTAAACTAATATTTAAACCACTAATGCAGCACAGTGTGTTAATCACCAGAGCACGCTGCTAAAAATGGTTCTTTAGTTTCTTTACAATTGACTGTTGACTGAGTCTAAAATCACACACACACACACACACACACAGTGTATAATGGGTGACTGTGGGAAGGACGTCTGCTGCAGATACGTGTTGTATTTGTCTCCATACAGCTCTAAGCCTGTGTAAGAATGATTGACAGATGGGCGTATTAGACCACCCGCTGCCAGGGTGTGATAATCCCACGGGGAGTATGTATTGACCACACACACACACACACACACTTTAACCACTGTCACTCTCATCTGTTCCCAGTTGGCTGCAGGATTTAAAGTTTAATGGACGCTCTCTCAGTTCGCTCTCTCCTTCCTGCTCAAAGCTCGAGTTCGTTCTAACCTGAATCTGAACACGAGCCGATTCCTGCCAGAGCCCCGAAGAATGACTTTCAGACTGGTTCCAAAGGCTGCAGAGCCGCCGACACGCACCCACCTGTCAGCCGGGGGGGGGGCAGGAGGGACGCCATGTTTATGCATCAGGCTTTATTTGGACTCGACAGTGAGGTCGAGGCTGAAGAGACAGACCACATATAGAAAATAAATCAATGACCAAAGCACTGCTGTGGAAATATCCCACAATGCATCTGCAAATCTGAAATCAGTGTGATGTTTCTTAACAAGAAAGTTCAGCCTGTGCTTTGACAGGTGACGTCCAAACAAACCTTCACTGTCATGTCAAGTGTTTCTTATTTCATGAGGCCTCATCTGGACCTGGCAGGTGATGTGAAGGAGGACGTGGTTCAGTTTGTGTCACGGCACAGAAAAAAGGCTGAGATGATATGTTGCTCAGTTCATTTCCTCAGAACCTTCTCACCGACTGAAGGAAACAGCCTGGTTTGAGAGGATTTTCCCAGACAGCGTTTTCTGTGGCTGAAAGCTGCAGTTCTGATGTTTGAATAACAATAATTTGCTTAAAGTACAAAGAAGTGTTTTCTCCTTCAGTGAAGCTTTATTGAAACTGAGACTCTTACTCTCTTAATTTATCTAAAACTCCTGATCGACACTGGGCGACAGAGTTGTCATCTCTCCTCATCTCTTCTTCTCTTGTTTGGACCCAGTTCTGGCTCAGTTTCCCGTCGACCTTCTGAACCCTCAGACCAGCTGGGACTGGTTTTGGCCGGAGCTGCAGGAGCTGAGGTCGAGTCAGTGTGGATTCCTGTTTCCATTTGTTTTATCAAAGGCCCAGAATTAAAGATTTATATCGTGAGCAGAGATAACAAAATAAAAGCTTTGTTGAAGGTGATGATTAATTCAACAAAAATCTACCGTACGTCAGAGCGTCGGTGTGTCGGCAGAGGGGATTTTAGTTCATTTAGAAACCAACAATTTAGAAAATCAATTAAATTGATTAAGCCAAAGTCTTCTTCAGTTTCAAGTTCTCCAAAGTGACAGTTTGCAGCTTTGGTCTGTTTTAAATTGAAAATCTTTCGGGTTGTGAACAGGAGGTGACGACTTTAAACAATGTCACCTTGAATTTGTTGAATTTAAAATCTGTTGCAAACACAGAAGCTCATTAAAAAGCTCGTTCAGGTTCGTCCCGCTCCCACAACAACAAAGTGCTTTTCTATGTATTTCTCTATAAATGAATGACGACTCCGTGTTCATTTATTCATGGCTGAGCCGTGTTCTCTCTCTTTAAACGAGCGTTTGTGCTGCGACGTGTGTGAGACACTCACACTCTGAATCCCCGGCTATATTTGGCTGATTGTGCCGGCAGTGTCCCCGGGAAGGAGGACAAATTGACTCGCACTATTTCAACATCACGTCAGGAAGGAAGGAAACTGAACTCACACGGAGGCTGATGAATTTATTTTTTGCCTCCACATGATGTTCCACATTTGTAGTTTTTACATCTGAAGCTGCTGCAACAAAGTCACGAAGCTGTTTGTCCTCATGGACGGTGAATTCTTCAGAACGTGAGGTGGAAAAAACACCAGGCGGCCCTGAAGGGAACGTTCGCTCAGAGGACGACAAACAGCTAAACTGCTCATTAGTATTGATTGGTGACATAATTAGATTGAAGTGTTTGATGTGGAGCCGTGTGAGCTGCTGATCAACACGGTTCACTAGCAACAGGAAATGACCTGCTATCTCCACTCTGTGTGTGTGTGTGTGTGTGTGTGTGTGTCAGATCCAGTGCATTCCTTTACAGACAGCTGCCACATACAGTGTATAATTATAACATAATTATACATTACATTACATTTATATTATACAAATAACATGTATCGACTGTAACTTATTTCAGACGCTGTGTCTCAAAATTGACTCTACATAAAGTCCAAAGTCCTCCAGAGACTCAGTCCAGCTCACACACTACTTGGCCAAATGTATGTGGACACGACGAAGTGTCTGGTTTTCCCAGTTTGCTGTGGAAGAATTCCACTGACCCCTCCAGAGACCTGACCTGGACCCGTCCAGCTCCTCTGGGATGAACTGGAATCCAAACGCAGGCTGAGCCTCATCACATCAGTGTTGGAGTGAATCCTGCAGCCGGGTCCAAACCTCTGCTGGACAGACTGAAATCACAGCAATGACAGTGTCACTGTGTCCACATACCTTTGGCCACGTTGACTGACACATAAAACCATTTCAAAATAAAGGATTTTTCAGCGAACTGTGGATTAATAAAAACACACATGAGGCCTGTGAACAATAGATTTAGTTTAAACCACGTGAGCGTTCCTCTGTGTTTGTTGTGTGTGTGTGTGTGTGTGTGTGTGTGTGTGTGTGTGTGTGTGTGTGTGTGTGTGTGTGNGCAGGTCAATGTCACCGTGTCACTGCTGCTCTTCATCCATAGACTGTATAAAATATGGACGTAGTGTCCGTGACGTCACCCATAGGTTTCTGAAGAGCAAAAATGAAGCAAATCGTAGTGCGTAGCCATCTTCGTAGCCTACCTCCGGTTACTCCAAATATGGACAAAGAGGTGGAGCGAGGGCGGAGCTGAGGCGGGTCGAATGAACGCTATTGGCTGAAAAAAGCCGCTTTATTCGAAATAATCAAACTAGCTACGGCTGACCAGCTAGGTTAAATGCTAAATATCGTTGCTAGCCGGCTAACCCCACGACGATCTCTTTCCCAAACTCAGTGACTAGCATTAGACGGGGTGACGCCCTTTAGACCGTCAGTGGCTAGTTGTCAATCAAAGTGGCGCCACTTAGATTGACAGCTATGAATTGTGCATAATGATGTATGCTGTATATTTTAAACGAACGCCTTATAAAAAAATTTGCCCCCCCCAGAGATGTCATGGAGTAGAAAAACAGCTTATGAGACTAGAGCCATGTTTTGAACCAGGCTGTAAATATGTTTTTTTCTGTGGTAAAATCAGACATTTTAACATGGGGCTCAAATGTAATTGACTCCCTTCTGCAGGCTGCTCTAGTGGTTATTGGAGGAACTGCAGCTTTTTTGCACTTCCGCATTGGCTTCATTTTTCAGCGCCGGAGGTTGTCGCTTGTCTTCATCAGCATGAGCTCCAGTATTTAAACACAGATGTGAGTTCAGTGACAGAGTCGCTCCCCTGAAACTTAAATTAACTTTACAGCTATGACTGTGATGACTGATATGGTTCATCCTGTAACGAGGCATCTCGTCTCCACACGGTCGTCTGTGCACGACCTCCACCCTGATTCTACAACAGGTGAGACACTAAAAGATAAACAGGTGCAACATTAACAAACTGTTTCCTGAGTTCATGTGTTCATCTCCTTCATCCAGTCATGTGTTCACACAGTGTTGACCCTCTCTCCATCCTCGCTTGTGAACGACTGAGTCTATCCAGGATGAACCTTTCAATCATGATCCTCTCACCTGTTACCAATGAACCTGTTTACCTGTGGGAGGATCCAAACAGCTGTTTCTGGATCAGTCCACAACTTTCTCAGTCTGTTGTTGCTCCTGTCCCGACTGGTTTGAAACATGTTGCTGCATCAGATTCAGAATATTTACATTAAAAATATCGTCTTTGTGCTGTTTTCAGTTGAGTCCATGTCAACAAGGATTAGTCAACAATCACATTTTGTTTTATTCATGATTTACAAAGACAACTGTTTTGGAATCCAGGTTGTAGTTGATTCTATTTTTCTCTGGTTGAAAAGTTGGAGGAGCCGTTCTAGCTTTAGTTTCACTTCCTTCATTCAGCCTGATGTTGTAGTTTCTACCAACAACCAACCAGCTGCACCGCTCTCATTCACACCAACGCTCCACTTCCACATCTGACAGGAGGTTAGAGCCACTTCAAGGACTCTGCTACTGGGTTACACCATTACCTTTGCTGAGAGAGAGAGAGAGAGAGAGAGAGAGAGGGAGGGACAGAGGGAGGTATTTGTGTGTGTGTGTGTGTGTGTGTGTGTGTGTGTGTGTGTGAGTGAGAGGGGCGGGGCGGCAGCAGTCATGTGTGTGTCGGTGGAGCTCTGGCCGGCAGGGGGCGCTGCTGGCGGCAGCAGTGAGCGGCGTCATGTGGCGGCCGCTCGGCAGAGTCTCTGTCCGCGGTGCTGGAGGGAAACTGAGCCCTGAGAGATGAACTGTGACTGAGTGTGAGCAGCGAAGGAGAGAAGATGAAGTCGATCATTAATGCCTTAAAAAAGGAAGGTAAGAGGCTGCACTTCTCCTGTTTTACACTTTTTCAATCGGCTTCGGAGCGAGAAGCTGCGGGACAACTTCCGCTGGACGTGGAGACATTTTCTGTCCCCGAGTGAAGAGAAGTGCACGTGCGTCTTTCTGGCTCTGTTAAAAAGCATCATGGTGGAGTTTTTTTTTACCGTCTCTGTCAGGTCGGTTTGTTTTTAGGTTACAAGAATAATCTGTCAGGTTTTTTTTGTTCGGACGAGAAAGAAAAGGAGGCTTTGGATCAGTTTTTAGGTCAGAGAGAGAAAACAGGCTCCAGCAGGCTGAACACCCTGTCCTCTGTCCTCTGTGCCTGTCCTCTGTATCTGTCCCTGTCTTCTGTCTTCTGTGCCTGTCCTCTGCCCTCTGTCCCATCCTTGTCCTCTGTGTATGTTCCTGTCCTCTCCCCTCTTTGTCTGTCCTCTGCCCTATTGTCCTCTGTCCTGTTTCTGTCCTTTGTCTCTGTCCTCTGTCTCTGTCTTCTGTTTGTGTGTCTGTCCTCTGTGTATGTCCTCTGTCCTTGTTCCTGCCTCTGTCTCATTCTGTCCCTGTCTCTGTCCTCTGTCCTGTTTGTGTGTATGTCCTCTGTCCTTGTTCCTGCCGCTGTCTCATTTTGTCTCTGTCTCTGTCTGTCTCTGTCCTCTGTCCCTACTTGTGTGAAACCTTGTCTCAGTGAAGGATCCACTGCCTCAGACCTGGACCCTGTAGAACTGAACAGACTCTGAGTTCACAGCTCTTCCTCTCCACCTTCTGCTTTTATTGTTATTAATTATTCATGTTCCCGTGAATAAACGCTCATTAGCACCAATAAGTGGAGGTATTGGACTATCAGAGCTGTTGTGTTGCATCAGCTGGAGCTGAACCTGCAGCTCGGTGTGGAGACCTGGACTGAATTGTTTGTGAGAAGCTGCAGAGGGCGAATGAGAGATTGATTGAACCAGTGAAGGGTTGAATATCTTCAGTCTTCTTTGTCTTTGCAGCTGCATTATTTTATCAAACTAGAATCCTTCAGTTTGTGAAACTTGTCTGATTTGTACCTGTGATATTTGCCTTGTGCAGAGCTGCTGCTTCAGGCTGAGGGAGCTCTCTCTGTCAGATCTCATCTCTTCAGCTCTGCATGTTCGATCTCTTCGACACGGCGACTGAAAGGTTTCGCCCCAGATGACATAAACCAGCAGTTTGATGGTGGTTCATTGTAACCAAAGAGAAACCAGGAATCTGTAAAAATCCAAATATTTTCTTTTTAGAAAACCAGTAAGGAAACTATAAATACTGGAACAGTAACTGGAGCTTCTTGTGAATCATCACCGTTTTGCGTCACCGCTGACAGAGTAGTTTCACATAGCTGTAATTTACCCATCTGTCACGTCCTGAGCGCCGGCAACGCTTTGCATTGTGGGATTGTTGTAAATAATGAAGTGTCTTTGACGGCTCGTCACTTTGTTGGAGGAATTCTAGGACTCAATGAAGGACATGGAGTCTATGTTCATGATTCAGGAAGTGAAATAGCAGGTTGTGATTGGTCTCAGTTTCAGATCTGGAGGAAAAGTAATGTGATGAAGTTGAGAAACGTCTCCGGCCTCCAGCTGTCAGTGTGAAGGATTTCATCTCTTTCAGCGCAGCTTTTTAAAATGTGTCTGAACGTAGAGACTTGATCCAGGTCTCCTCACATGGGAGCTGTGATTTAGATGACAAATATCAATCCACACTGGGAGAACGGTTTCATCGCTGGTCACTTTAACCAACATCACTCACTTAAACTGTGAAGCTCCATGTGATGGACATTTGAAATGTTACATTTAATCTTGAATCAAAATCAGGTCAATAACTTTAATTATTGATGGACATAAACAACAGAACAAGTTGTTTTAAAATGATCCATTCTTTATAATCAGACCCACAAAACCCTACAGAAACGATCTGAGTATGTTCTGATTTTCCCCCTCTGTGGTTTGGAAAAGTATATACAACTCAAACCAGCTGGTTAAAGCTAATGAAAGATCAGGGTCACGGTGCAAATGAAACAGTGAATTAGATGAACGATCACAAATTCTCCTTCGAATTTCATCTTTATTAAATCAGTGTCAACAGTTCACTGAGCAGGAGCTGGGACGAGCTGTGATGTCATCAGACTCCGCCCTCCAGGTGTTGACAGTCATGACCATGAAGATCACACATGTGCTGTTTAACGATCACATCATCCTCAGCACGGTTGTTATTGACACACCTGTGACGTCACCTGTGTGGTGTGTGTTTCTCACCACATCTGAGAAATCATTAAAAAAATAAAACTGACCCAAAACTGCAGGAGAGCAGCTTCTGTTTCACGCTCCACTTCCTCAGGCTTCCGTTCAGAGCTGCGGCTCAAGTTAACCTGAGTCTCCCTGCAGAGTTTCTCCTCCACCACCTCATCCAAACTTAGCAGAGCTCAGGGGCCCCGGTGGCCCCCGAGTTACGGCCCCGACCGGTCGGGACCTGTGCTGCTCCTTTCCTGTCATCTCATCTGTCGTTATTTATTAAAGAGATAAAAGGCTTTTTCTGATACACGTCCACTGTTGTTGTTGTGCTGAAACGTGTGTGTGCGTGTGTGCGTGTGTGTTACATTCATGTCATCTCGGCTCAAACAACACTTGAAGCGTCCTCCTGTAGCAGCTGACTGCATTAACATAATGTCCACATCATCACTCTGCTCGGCTCAGCGCTTCCAGCCTCCGTGACCTCTGACACGCGTTCTGTGTTTCAAGAGCATTTAATTATATAGATTCCACTGATTGCTTTTCCAACTGTTACATAAGACGCTCGGCTCCTTTGGACTCCCCGCCCCCATTTTGCTTGATAATTCATCTGTGTGAGCGATCGTGTGCGAGAGACGCTGAGGAAGCGAGTGGAAGCATTAGCGTTGGGCTGAAGTCAAAACTTGCCCTGTCGGCTTGGAAGCAGATAGCCTGTTAGCTCCTGAATGTGCTAGCTCATTAGATGTTAGCGCCTCTTCTCTTCATCAACACGTCTGCTGCAGACACACACAGAGAGAGGAAGGTCTGAGTTAGACTGGGAAAGTGATAATGACTCAGTGAATCCCCTCTCAGATGTTCGGGCTGCCGGGAAGCCGACGGCAGGAACCGGCGCGGCGGCGACCAGGCGACCACGCTCGCCTGGTCGCCGCTGTATTAATCAGCTCATAATCAGGAGGCGCTGGTTGGAATGGCTGCGGGCCTGCTCTGCTCCCTGCGCCGCTGTAATTGCGAGGAGAGCAGGCGACGTCGCCGTCCACTCGTCAGCGTGCTGGGTAACCGGGGAATGTATCCGCGGGGAAATCAAGGCCAACCTCCATTACTGGTCGAGTCCGGCAGCACGGCGAGGGCCGGAGGAGCTGAGCTCTGCTCCTGTGATCCTCATAATCATGCTAATGATGGCCAGAGAGAGTGGAGCACCAATCAGCAGTCCAGGACCAACAGGACACAACATGTGCTCCACCAGCCTCAGTGGATGAACGTCTCCATCACCGAGAGAAAAACACAGCGTTGTTTATGTGTCGTCTCCGTTTTCTTCCTTGTGCACTTTGTTTTCAGCACCGCACCCTGAAGGCTCGAGCGGCCGTCCCGTCCTGGAGGTTTCGTGTTGGATGCATAGACTGTATAAAATATGGACGTAGTGTCCGTGACGTCACCCATAGGTTTCTGAAGAGCAAAAATGAAGCAAATCGTAGTGCGTAGCCATCTTGGTAGCCTACCTCCGGTTACTCCAAATATGGACAAAGAGGTGGAGCGAGGGCGGAGCTGAGGCGGGTCGAATGAACGCTATTGGCTGAAAAAAGCTGCTTTATTCGAAATAATCAAACTAGCTACGGCTAACCAGCTAGGTTAAATGCCAAATATCGTTGCTAGCCGGCTAACCCCACGACGATCTCTTTCCCAAACTCAGTGACTAGAATTAGCCGGGGTGACGCCCTTTAGACCGTCAGTGGCTAGCTGTCAATCAAAGTGGCGCCACTTAGATTGACAGCTATGAAT
>JBBMOC010000794.1:0-19649 GCA_037975185.1 Centropyge bicolor
AGCAGAGGAGACGGATGACTTGTTGCTCGCTGCCATCTCGACCACTTGAAACATCAAACTGCTGCCTTTTCACTGTAGTGTTCTCGTGCAGGGTGTAGGGAAACTCTGACTAAACACCAAGATAAACCGATGCCAATGAGGAAGGAGTCGTAGTAAGTTTGACCATTTACTGTCACTCTCCCTCATGACAAGTGGTGAAAACTGCAAATAAACAATACATATACATTGTACATAAGTGAAATAAACTCGTTTTTTAACTTACTTAATAAATCTAATTTTTTAACAAATAACTAACTCAAATATCAAAAAGTAAAATAATTCACTTTTGTAATTCAATCAATAACTAACTTAAACTTGTTAACAACTTAAAGAGTGAGGAGAGTGAAATTGAATTTAAAGAAACTGCCTTCAAGGCAACACAGGCCCCACCCACACATCCCACCTAACAGGAGCTAAAGCTATGACCTCTGACATGACCTCTGACTGCAGCACCAAGAGGAGATCAGATCGCTGGATGACGGAGGAGGGAACGTTGGAAAGAAACCAGGAAACAGGCGGATGATATGGTCAGGAGCCACCTTCTGTTAAGATCATACAAAGAATGGAGGAAACAAGTGACATAAGATCAGTGGCTTCAATCTGTCTGACTAGTAAACTAAAGAAAGTACTAGGGGATATAAAGATGGCCAAGGTAAACCCAGATGGCACTTTGTTGGTGGTACGTTCAAAGACTGAACAGAAAGACAAAGTGATGAGTGTGAAAGTGGAGTGTGGACAAGAAATAAAGGAGGAAAGAGTGGTTGGTGAGAGGAGAGGAGCAAGGGGAGTGAAAACAGGAATCCCCATGGAAAATGGGGAGATTGGAGAATGTGATGATAATGTTAATGTCAAACGTTGTAACTGCAGAGGAGATCACACAGCAGCTGATGCAGGTGGTTCAGCCAGGAAGCAGGAAAAGGAGATTCAACAGGCGAAAACAAATCAGAAAGTGACCTGTACAGGAGCTATTAAGATATGTCAAAGTAAAAGGAGCCAGGAAAGAGTCATCCAAGAATGTCCAGAAGTGAATGCAGAGTCCAGACAGACACAGAAGCTCATTATGGATGAAATGATGGAAAAGTTCATCATATTCTCAGCTTATGTCATTAACTGCACGAACACATCAAATCCAAGACAGAAAGTAGATCAAAGCGAATAGCAAGAGGAGCAGAAAGACACTTGAATATAAAAGAGATATAACAGAGAGACAGAGACAGACCCAGGACAACATCAGAAAAACATTGCATATTTTGAATCATGTAGCACAACAAAAAATAGAGACCCTGGTACTGAGTTTAGACGCGGAGAAGACGTTTGACTCGGTCAGATGGTCCTTTCTATATAAAGTGATGTCTAAATTTAGATTCCACCAGACCCTAATAGATGTAGTTGCTGCATTGTACAATAAACCAGCTTATGGAGCTTATACTCCAGAATAGAATCAGTTAGGATGAACATTCTTCCACGTCTGCTGTATATATTTCAATGTTTACCAATCCAGATACCAGGAAGGCAGTTTGTAGAGTGGGACAGATTCATATCTCAATACATCTGGCAAGGGAAAAGACCTAGAGTAAAGTACAAAATTCTGCAGTTGAAGAAAGAAAAAGGTGGACTGGGTCTTCCCAACTTACAGGAATATTATCTTGCAGCCCAGCTAAGAGCATTGATCTGCCTATGCTCTTCGTCACACAAAGCAGGATGGAAAGATATAGAAGGGACATCAGTGGAAGGAATACCTCTCATGGCTGTATTAATGGATAAAGAATTACAAGATAGGTTGAGGATACCACATGCGTCAATCTTACACGCAATGTTAGATGCGTGGAAAAAGTTAGTTAAAAATTGTCAATTAGGAAACCAGTTCAAATTACTCAGGTGGTGAGCCTTTGATTCAGCTTTTAATCCAAATAAGAATGATGGGAGATTCAAAAGATGGATTCCAAAAGGATTAACCACCTATTATACATTTATCCAGAGGGGGGTGTTTAAGAGTTTTGAGGAACTTCAGAGGTCTCATGGGTTGGAAAGGGACGACTTCTTTAGATACCTGCAGGTTAGAACCTATTTTAATCAAAATCTACAAAAAACTTGTGAAACAATCAAACCAGGGTTTTTTTTATGTATTTCTGTCTTTGTTGAAATCAGGTTCCTGTACGTAAGTTATTCCCAGGTTATATGATGGTATTCTATTGTCTAAAGAGGGTGACACAGACCACATAAGAAATAAATGGCAAAAAGAAGGAAATCTATCTATATCTCCTGAAAGCTGGGAAAAGATCCACAAATTACATTGGATCACCACATGCTCCAACACATGGAGGGTATTTTGTTGGAAAAATATTGTTAGATTTTTCTTAACCCCTGATCAGAAAAAACACCTGGGCGGTGGAGACACCTGCTGGAGACTCTGTGGGACAAATAACACAAACCACTATCATATTTTTTGGGATTGCCCAGTGATCAATCCATTCTGGAAGTAGTTGTGCGAACATTTAAATAACATTTTTAATGAGAAAATCCCCTGCAAGTGTGAAGCTTTGTACTTAGGAGACATCTCATGTGATAAATGGACTTTGAAAGATAAAAAACTGCTGTCAGTGCTTCTAGCAGCAAGCAAAAAGACTATCACCAGGAAATGGTTAAAACCTGAAGCACCTACAGTTGAAGAATGGATTAAGATCACACAGGATATCTACATTTCGGAGAAGCTGTCATTTTCCCTTAAAGGTCAAATGGAATCTTTTTTCAGGATTTGGTCAAAATGGACAAATTATGTAAAACCCCTATTCTCTATGAACTGAATTTGACTGTTATATGAAAGCACTGATACGATATACACTCTTGTTTTGATGTGTTTTTTTTCCTGACAGGATAGAAAACGGAGTATTGCTATTGGTTGCTCAAGCGCCGCTGTTGGAACAGAATTAGCAAAAGATAATTAGCAGATTGAACACTGTTGTTAGTCAACATCTTTCTCATGTAGTCGACTAGTGTTTCTTCTGCTGCTTCATCAGTCTGAGTGAATGCTTTCAACTGTGGGATGACATTTCATACATCATTTTAAACGGTGACCTGTGCTTGTTGGAGCCACGTGCATATTCAACATTACTAATGGTAAACAATAAATCTCCTTTTTCCCTTTCTTTTCTTTCATAGTTTTCTTCAATTGGGACTTAATAGTTCCATTAACTCTTTCAACCACTCCTGCAGATTGAGGGTGCTATGCAAAATGCTTCTTTTTAATTCTATGTTTGGATTCTTGGCCATTACAGTGGTAACATTATTAACTAGTGATCATTTGTGGAATCCCAAATTGTGCTATTATCTCTTCAACCAAAGCATTTACAACTGTTAGTGTGTGTGGGTGTGCACTGGGAAACATCTCTACCCATTTAGTGTGCATGTCAGTTATTATCAGGCAGAATTTCTGTCCTTCACATCTGTTAAGTTCATTCAAATCCATACAGATGTGTTGGAATGGATAGAGAGATTTTGGAAAATGTCTTCTTTTAGGGCTTAGATTACCTTGTGGATTATGCTTTGTACAGATTTGACACATTGAATGAAATTTTCTGAACAATCAGTCAATCCATATATTCTAAATCCTTATGCTACTGCATGTACCTTCCCCCCTTTTGAGACATGACAACATTCATGGCTCAATAATGCCGTACATCTGAACAACCCTTGTGGAAGGAGCGCTTTGCCATATGGGCATATCTTTGTCATTTAGTTTGGCTCCTTATACATATTGTAAAATATAGTAATTGGTTGAAATGTAAAGTTAAAACAAATATTTTTATTAATATAACTGTGACGAAGACCGCATCACTGATAAAGGACAGCACATGGTAAAAAAGGACACTCAGTTATATTTTCACAAATGGTCCCCACACAATACCACACTGTTCAGTTTCTCCAGGTTTATTAGTTTATTCATACTCATCTTGCAGTTGTGCTGAAGTGCCATGTTGTTAAAATGTTGTTCTCCTCCACAGCATCAGGGTCTCGGGCTGAAACAGAACTGTTACTGACTGCTGCCTTTTATAGTGGGTGAGGAGATTGGGCTCAGGTGTGGTTATGGTGGAACATGCCACGTTTAACTAGGTCGGGGGGGGGGGTTGTTGTTATGTTCTTTTTGTGAAATGTTTTGGTTCATTATGTCTTGCTTTGATGTTTGACACTTGAAGTGATGAGTTCTATAATGTAGAAAACTGGTTCACTTTAAGAATGGTGGAAAGTGGTCAAATTATCCAAAAGGGAAAAGATGATTGAAGTAATTAGCTGTTGGTTGGTCCAGAGGGAGGGGCTCAACACTTATAAGCCTCTGACCACCAAGAAGCGCGAGGGTGGATTAGTTGGAGGAAGGCTGTGAGTAACAAAGCAGGTAACAAAAAGAGACATTTGAACTTATAGTGATATTGTTTTTTTGTTGTTTTTTTTTTTTTGGGGGGGGGGTTGTTTTTTTTGGTTGGATTTGTGGACGTCCAAGTTTTTGCTTTTTCACTGTTTGTGTAAATAAAAGCACCTCAGTTTCTTTGCTACTGAAGCCATCGTGTGATTTTTAAACAAAATAACCCAGCCTTTTTACTACAATAACCTAATAAAAAAAACAGCTCCAGAGTACTTGCCAAGTTTCTTAAATGTATATTTTAACATTTGTTTTAGATTGTAAATAAGCTTATTCTCTTCTTTGAGTTAGATGAGAGGTTTTAAGTTGTCATTATTTTAGAGTAGTATTAGTAGTAATAGAGTAGTAAATATCTTTTCTATTCTTTTTTTTTATCCCTGATCTGTGCTTAGTTTGCCATTTTTATTGAGACAGTCAGTAATCGAAAATTAGAAAAAAATCAAATCAAAAAAAATGTTAAAATGAGCCAGTTATTAAAGGCAATCTACCCCAAACTTACTGCAGAGGGCGCTGCAGCGCTGCATTCAAACCACCCACATCATCACTGGTGCCAATGAACCCAGCATCAGCCACATCAGTGAGGTGAGGTTCATCCTCCACACTTTACCATAAGTAAGTTTGATATTTTGTGTGTAGCATAAGGAGGTGACAGCTTGCATTTTGTCTCACAACCCTGTGCTGTACAATGAGAAGTAAATGACCTTTCAAGCCATTATTATGTTAACATTATTAAAGGTGCACAATACTGAGGATGTGTACATATTCCCAAGGTGGACACACTGTCAGGTGAAAGCCTCGGGAACAATTCTGCGTTCAGGTTGGTCTATAAAGAGTTAGTGTGTGTCATTTACACCTTTACAATACAACAGAATGAACAGTATTTTTATACTGAAAACATTAAGGAAAAAAAGTCAAAATGATTGTTCTTGTTTTGTGACTTTTTATTACGACACTCTTTGATTCTGTTCAATATAGACATATGTGGAAATCTTCAGCATCTTGAAATGGAGTGCGTTCAGTCGGGTACCAGAGGTCCTCTGCCAGCTGCACTCAAAAAAATAATTGTACCAAAAACCTGGACTTTAAGTAATTTAATCACATGTAAATTTTCCATGTATTTTAATTACTTTAGCTCAAAGTTAAATGTTGTATTTAATGTAATGCTTCAAAATTAAGTAAAGAGAAATTGAATACATTAAGTAACTTAGTCATGTTAAATTGAATTGAAGTAATCCAAACTTTCACATAAAGCTTATGTGCTTTTTTTAATGACCTTATGTAAACTTAAGCTGATCTTTCACATAACTTTTATTTATTCATATAGCCTATACATGAATCTAGGTTTATCATAAACTTTATTAAATGAAACAATTTGATTTTACAATATTTATTAAAATACATAAATGTATTTTTATCCCATAATAATCACAAACAAGATTGCTTTACCATCTCAGAAACTTTTTATTGCCCTATCAAGTCAAACACTGACTTTAAGTTATAAATATTATGGGTTTTGGCAAGCAAAAAAGACCCAAAAGGAAGAGACGAGGTATTCTGTTGCTAAGACCACATACTTTAAAACTTTCTAAACTATGAAGTGAACCAAGTTTTTAAGTAGGGATGCACAACATCAGTATTGGCAGACATGAGCTCAAAAAGTTTAGCGATATGCAGATATATAAACATGCAGCAGATATGAATATTGTGGAAGTGTAGGCAAAACCAACAGACACACAGCTGAATTCCTTTTCT
This sequence comes from Centropyge bicolor, assembly GCA_037975185.1. Classification (NCBI taxonomy): domain Eukaryota; kingdom Metazoa; phylum Chordata; class Actinopteri; family Pomacanthidae; genus Centropyge; species Centropyge bicolor. The sequence continues at coordinate 6,206 of JBBMOC010000794.1, forward strand.
TTGTTCATCCTCATTCCTTGAATTTATAAGTGTTTTACGTACTTAAAGTTTAGATTTGAATCACATGTATATATCAGTACCAATATCAGTATCAGCTAAAATGAATTTGTAAATATCTGCATACCAAAAATCTGCCAAAGTCGACTATTGTGTATCCCTAGTTTTTAAAAGTCGTGCTCTTTCCTTAACTTAACAAGGAACAGAATGTTTAACTTCTATTTAAAAGAAAAAACTATAAAATCTGGTGGGTAACCCCTATCTCTTCATAAATACCATGACAAAGTGCGAGACACACATTACCATAAGTGCATGCAACTGCCATTGTCTCACAATCTAGGAGACCTTATAAAATCATCCCCCAAAACTTGCTGGAATACATAACAACACACGCCACACCAACAGGGGTTGATGCCACTTTTTTAACTACTTGTTTAAAATACAAATACTTCTTCTACCACAATTTTAACAAGGCAAAACAAAAGACTGACAGAGCAGTTTACTCTGCTAGACACAATGCTTAACTAACATTTCAACAATTAAGCTTCCCTTTTTCAAAGAATGTGAATGTCTATTTCACTTCAGATGCCTACAGTTGAATGAGTAAGTCATGTAGAACAGCATGGTTTCCTCTGTAAAATACCCTGCTCTGTACATTTTCCATACCAAATTAACAGCGTAACGGGCAACAATGTCCAACTGGCGTGAGAGTCTGTCCAACCATTTACCTGCTCATTGAAGCATTTTAATTTTCAGTCCTTGGACCTTCGGGGACAGTTTATTATCGCCGAGATTCATCAGTACCTTCTGGAAGAATTCAAATGTGTGTCTGAGTTGCGGAGGATAGCTCAGGTTCAGTGAGTAGATGAGGCCAAACAACATGGTCCATCCAAAGGAAATGCTTCTTAGGTTTCTCAGCAGTCCCACTCCCTCTATCACCACTTGAACGTCTTCTGGCTCATCCTCCTCATCACTTTCCTTCCGGATCACAAAGAGTCCCATGGTGGTCTGTGCCATCTCTCTTTCAGCATCCTCACAGTTTACATTCTATTTATTGAAAAACACAGATATGAACTGGTGTTTATAAAATCCAAAAGGTGTCTTAAAGCTTAATACCAAATGTGATAACTTACCAAATACTCTTTGATAAGAGAACTGCTGTCCTCATTCAAGTAGACAGAAAGGCTCCTAATGACCACATCCCTCTTGAGATGAATGTCCTCATTCTAAAGAAAAAAGGTTTTATATATTTATAATTCAAGACTAGTCCAGGACACTGAAGAAGGAAGAAGAAGAAGGAAGAAGAAGAAGAAGAAGTTGATCTTTGTAGAATCTTTATAAATCATATAAAGATTTACTATGACTCATTAGAGTCAATATTAAAAATCTAGATTTTTAAGTTTAAATTGGACATTTACAGTATTTTACTTATGTAGTGTGATGCACTTGCCTTAGCTGTGGGAGCCATGAGGAGACGAATCTTTCTCCCAGCTACACCTCCTTTGTTGCTGAAGACCCTCATTAGGTTTGGTGTGAATTTGTCGAGCTGTGCCAGGAATTTTGCTTGAAGCGGCACAGTTGTTATTCGCATGAATTCTGCGTTGATCTATAGGAATAACAAAAGGACAAAAAGTTATTTACATGGGAAATATAAACAACTGATGAGAATAATTTGCATTACTGTAATAGGCACACACTGGACATAAAGAGGAGACTTGGCATTTGCATATTATCCACACCCAAACCAAAAAGAATAACATCACATGACAAAAATCACATTTTCAGTGAATTGTTATAATATATGTCGTAGATAATTAAAGATTAGTTGCATTTGCGAATAACTAGTCAAATGTGTTACTCATTTGCCACAACTTTTAAAGATTCAAAATTACATTGCATGGGTGCACCCTCTTCTTTTTTGTCATTCTGTGAGCAAACATTCAAAAATATAAAAATTTTACATGAAATAAATCTGGGTACAACTGTAAATTATATATTAAGGGAAAAAAATTCTGTTGATGGCATAACCTTTCCTCAGCGTAACAAGTAAATTCATAGGACTGTTCCACCATTTACATTTTTTTTTGTAAAAATCAACAAACACTTACTTCGTTCACTGTAAACAGGGCAGGCCATCTATTCAGGAATTCAGATAGCATAGGTGCTCCCTGGACTACCTCCTGCCGTCTGTAAGAGAAGGTCTTCTGCATTTTCTCTCTGACCATTGCATCATTGTTTTTCTTTTTGACCTCAGTCAGAAGAGCTATCCTTTCATCCTCAAGACTTTCTCGCGTTTCACCACTTGGGAAGGATGGGAGAAAGTTAACCTCAGCTTTTCGTGATTTTTTGACATTAGCAGCTGCTTTTTCTTGACCTTTGCGCTTGTTCTTTAAGGAGTTGACGCTGACTTCAGGGTGTCCAATCTTGTGTAGTTTGGTTCGAAAATTTGCAACCTTGGTCTTCAGATACTGTTTCCATCCCTCATGGCCAGCGCAGGTCCCTCTTTCTTTAAGGCATGGATGGTGATGAACTAACATCTCTGCAGCCTCTTCAATTTGGGAATCACTGGGGTATGCTGTGTATTTGAAGATCTCTTCAGCCATGCCTTCAAGGATGTCCATTCGTAGCTTTGGGGAAGGTGTAAGAAGAGTTCCAGTTTCTTTGAATTCTGCATCTGCTCTCTGAAGTTGAATTTCAGCACAATATGAAAAGCGAGGAACAATGAAGACTGGCGGCCAAGAACATGTTCTTAATTCTGGTGCTGGATCTAAAATTATAGTGTCTGCACTGCTAAATGAATGCTCAGAAGAAGCACAGTCTTGATCAAATAATGGAGAGCTGAGAGGGTTTGCAGAAGTTGATCCTGAGGCTTCTGTGCTGAGAGATGAAGTGGGAGAATTCATTGGTGTGCGAGCACTACAGGGTGGTGTCCCGGGAGGGCTGGGGCTAGTTTCTTCACAGGAGAAGTATATGACCTTTAAAGTGTCCCTATCTTTTATTTCACTGGTTGATGTAACATTGACATATTCATTGTCAAAGTCTGCATCCTTGTATTGGAGTCTGAATGGCTGGGTAAGTCCAAAGGCAGTTTTTATCTCAAGGACAAGCTGGTCTACAGATGAGGGTATCCCAGACATCAGAGTGAGTTTTCGTGCATCATCTCCACCACAAACGATTCTCAGCTGAGCAGGGCCAGACATCTTTCCTTATGAAAAAAAACAGTTGAGAAAATAATTTAGCCAAACTGCAAAATTATGAGATAAAAAATAAATTACCTGTTTTCCAATACAAGGTAAAATGATTATTTCAACTGCATCCTTCCTTCAATATAAGACTTGAGCGAAGGACTGCCAAGTTACTTTATTATGAAAAAACTAACAAGTCTTGAGAGGCCCATAAAAAGCTGTCATTTTCTATTATTTTCTCCTGCCTTTACTAGTACTGATAGTTGACATGGATTACAAAGTACTATACCTTATCTTAACTGCAGGTGTGTTTTCACCATCCACTCTCACCTAATGTCCCACCCACAACACTGTGATTGGCTATATGTTGAGTCAAGTTAATTTACACTTGGGATTTGGGTCAATTTGGTCATAATCACATTTACTTCAGATTTTAAGAGCATATACTCTCATATTTATATCAGTGTTTTACACTGCTATTGCAATTTTACTCCAGTTAATCTCAGTACTTATACCACATGTTAAAATGTGTGAACTACAGAACCCTGAGATTAAATATTAAGTCCGAGTAGCAGTTGTGATATTTACATTTTTAAAAAATTAACTGACAAATTCTTTTTTACTGTAAATAAATATTTGAATTGACTTATGGGTTACCTGTCTCATAAGCAACTAATAATCTATGGTATCAGTCCTAAAAAAACAAACATCAGTTGATCCCTAGCATGGACCATCTTCCTTGGCCACTATTTTTAAATACAACAAAATATCAGTTGATGATTAGTAGTCACAGTCTTAATACTTACACAGGAACATGTCATTTTCTACCATGGTTTGTGAATCAATTATCATAACCCCTCTTTAATAAACACAAATTAACAGTTTTTTGATACCATGAATTTGTTTCACGTCGGCTTATCAAAAGGTAAAGAAATAAAATTAGGTATTGAACTTACCTTAAACAATGATATGTCTTTTCAATGTAACCAAACGTCTCACACCTACAGTGTAGTCACAGAGTGGATAGGCATCAGCTAGGTCCTCCACATCAACCAGGGCAACCTCTCTATCAGGAGATATGGTCAACTCATAAGCTCTAAAGTGCTCATGATACCATGCACACAATATTCTTACAACAAAGTTTAAGCTGTTTTCAACAATGCACATCTGAAGAATTTCTGCAAACTCAGGGAGACCACCTGTTGCACCATAAGGTATCAGCATGCCAACTCTGTATGTGATTCCTTTCAAAGTAACATTTTTGGCTAGATGCACCTCACTTATGTTGGGGTATTTTTGCTTAAGGCTTGCAACTACTTCATTGTTCAGCACATCAACAGGAAGGGTTGCAACAGTGCCAACTTCAAGTATGGATTTAAGGTTGGAAGCACTGTTATGGTAAGCAATCATTTGCTGGTGCTTTATAGCCAGTGTGAGTGGTACATTTTTGAAGCAATTTGTATGGCGGGCAACCTGCTTAAAAAAGCTATGCTTTGCCTCAAATCTCATCGTCCACTGTCCAACTAAAGGCCCAAAACATTCTATCATCCGAGGGTAATGCTCAAGATAGTGATGTTTCGGTAATAGTCGTGCAGGAAAAAGCTCCAAAAATCTGTCTCTGTGTTCAGTGATTTTGCACTCAAGGTAGGCAACGGTCTCTTTATTATGAGCAGGGGCAACACTGAGTTCAACTATGTCTTTTAAATCAAGTAACACAAGCCAAGCAGGCTCTGCCTCAGGTATTAAATCCCCGATAATTAATGGGAGCAACCTCAATAAATTCCAATTTTCGTGAGCATTACCTCTCACAGTTCTTGCAGTTGAGAAAGTGCGTGCAATAGCGTGGGGTTTGTTAGTCTTGTCCCCCCACTTATATGGAAAGTTCAAGATTAATTTGTTTAGAGTGTCAAGGGACAGATACTTTTTGGAAATGAAGAGGCTGATGCAGAGGGCAAGTTCAACTGGTACAATTCCTTCAAATAAATCATGAACAATGTCAGGAGGGTATCCCTGAGTTACATGGAAATAAGACAAGTTTTTAGTGAACACACAATCCTTCTTCACTCCAAAAATACTTGTTGAGCGCTCCTTTGCAGATCTAATGTGTGACTCATGTATGTCTTTGGTTCTTAGAGTAAAGTGTCCTGACTGAACAGCCTTAGCATGAATGTCTGATTTCTCACCTGTACAAAACCTGCAGAAGTAGGTGCCAGAGAAGCTTTCGATGAAGCCTGCTATACCGTGGGCACCCAAGTTATCAGCAATGACTGACTGGATGGTGCCTTTTACAAACTGTCCAACACCTGAAATAAAAACACCATTTTTCTCCAGTATAACCAGGTCTTGTATAAGAGGCTCTAAAACATGTTCATATCCATACAACTTCACATCAGTGCTCTTGCACAATACAGCCAAATAAATTGAGGAAAGAGTTGAGTGAGATCCAGGGGGTAAATTATTCAATATCCAGTACACACCACAGAGTTTATGGGTTTTTCTGGATGTGCCCAAGGGATTGCATACTTCAAAGTCATCAACATACAATGATATTGATAATTTCAACTCCTCTCCAGTGAAAAAAACATTTTCTTTAAAGAAAATACCATCTTTTGCAGATTCATACTGCACCTTAGCGGATGTGTTTTTCTGTGACTTGTACTGATTAATAACACTTTCTAAAATGTCTGTGTTATTCAACAGATGCTGCAGAGATTTCAAAATGGGAACATACTGAAATGTCTTATTAGTTTTAGAATCAACAATGTACTCAACAGGGTTCACCACACCAAAATGTTCTTTGTAATACTGCTTTCTTTTGTAGACTGTGGCCAGGGGGCCATCTTTTGCAAAAGCTTTGGCCAAAGGGTTAGACTTGCAAGCTACTTCAGCAAGCTCTTTGACAATGGACTCATCTATTTGCACATTGTGTTTTTTCAAAATGTCTGACAAGTTGTTAAAAGTGACAGGAACTGATGGAGCGCTTAACAAAAAATGTAGTTCATGCAGTACTTCATCAATGGCTGTGGCCGGGACAAACAAAATATGCTCCAACTTCAGTATAACTGATGCAATGTTACGCTCAACAAGCTTTTGTAAATCTTCTGGATTACAATTACTATCTGCATCTAAATCAGTGTCAGATTGTATGTCTGTGTCTGCAGCACATGAAGCTACATCAACAACTGAGCTGTCTGATTCTTGGGTTCCCTTTACAGCCACAACCTCAACTTTGAAATCGTTCAAAGTATGGGGATTATGTTTACGGCTTTTATGAGTATGAAATGTACTATAGATGTTTGTTTTAAAAACACAACCTTTGAACATACATGTCACTGTTTCATATCTTCGTAAATGCTCATTAACATGATTGAAGTAATCCTGTTCATTTGAAACCTTACAACATGCACATAGCTGACATGAAAATGTGGTTAACTCTGATTGTTTTGAAGATGTCTGGGTTTGGTGGGTACGGTATATATGATTTAAGAGACTGTTCCATAATCTAAAAGTGCAAGGGCAGTTAGTGTATGGGCAGTGATGTCTACACCTGTTTCCTTGATGGCTATGTTTAAGTTTGCAATGTTTAAGCAGTTCGTATCTACTCACAACTGACTTTCCACACACCTTACATTCCCACACGCCCATTCACATATTCAACCTGTGGAAAAAGAGAGGAGAATACAAGATCAGGCAGCAGGTGTCAGTCTAACAAACACCTCTTAACAAATTAATTTAAGATCTTACAATAGTATTAGGAGTACTCACCTTGATAGAGAGGTGCCAGTAACTGAGACCTACTTGGCTGATATGAATCAGAAAGTTGCCTGGAAAAATAATATATATATATATTAAAAAAACAAAACAAAACAATATATATATCACAAGGTTAGTTTGTCAAAGAGATATTGTCAGGTTCCTAGCGACAGGACATCCCTGTGTGTTTGTGCGCACGTACATTATTTTAAGTATCAGTTTCAATTCAATCCATATTCACAAAAGCTTATTCATTGCTGTCATCCTCATTATCACTAAACCCACGTTAAAAATGAATAAAGGTCTGCATATCACAAGTATTTTTCACGAGGGAAAAGATAATACAGAAAGATCACAGCCATGTTACATCACTACCCAAACAACGCAGCCAAATGCAGAAAACTGGAGAGCTTACGCGAGCATAAAACACTCACCGGATAATAATAATAATAATAATAATAATAATAATAATAATAATAAGGCGCACACGTGAAGTATTCAGGGTTCCTTTCGTGTAAGTGTGAGGATGAAGAGAGTAGACAGCGTCCGGTTTGATCCAGGTTCAATATGCTGTTAAGAGTGGAAGCAGTATTCAACATGCTGCTACTCCTCTAATATTAATTCTAGGGATTATCCGTAAAATGAGAGTGTGCAGGGCCACTGTCACACGAGGTAGCCGAGCATGAAGCGCGGTTGTATTTTCCGGGTCGCCGTGCTTTTCACATGGCTGCTTTACTATAGAAGGCCACGCGGCTAGCAGCGGCTAGCAGCGGCTAGCTATTGGTAGCTACATGGCAAACTCTAGGTCCCCGACTTTCAGAGATATTTCCCGCTGAAGGAAGCAGACGCATTTTGGGACCATCGTGACAACAAGACTGGGGTGGGAGCGGGGCTGCTACCCTGTGTGAAGTTTGTAAAAATGTCATCGAGACTTGGTAATACAGACGTGCGGCTACATGCTAATAATCCTCACTCACTCAGTATTGGAAAGCAAACTTTCAAAACAGTACTGTCTATCTTTCTGATAATATAGAACTAAACACGGCTTAGTGGCTCCTTACACCAAAACATAACGTCTGAAATACGACTTTACTTACTGTTCTCAAGTTTCTCTGGTTTCTCCACGCAAGTCAGGCACAGTCCTTTGGCGCCGTCATGACGTTACCTGCACACCCGCACATGCGCACAGCCTTCTGAGAGTGAACACTAGAGCCAAATTGACTTCATCACATACAGTTTACTGGAATTGTTTTAATTGAGTTTATAAGAACCTTATTTACTTTGCATTTAATTATTATTATCAAATAACATTTGGTTCAAATATAATTTAGTTACACTTTACTAAAAGAAAAAACTTAATTGCTACTAGGGCCAAGAGTCAGTTTTTTGAGTGTGCTTGTACTCTGCAGACACAAACACACATTACAAAGGTTAACTAGACAAACACACACACACACACACACAGTGTTTACATGTGACACTAGGACATTAGATATCATATCAAAAGTTCAAATCCTCCAGTCACTGATTCTGAGAGAAATCATACAGACATGTTGTATCTATAGAGACGCTCTGAAGACTTGAGCTTCTCCTTTGTGACGTTGCCCACAAATAATAATAATATCAAGTAATAACGTACTGCTGTGCCTCGTTCTGCTCTTCCGTGTCGGCTGCGTTGCTTCTTCATCTCTTTCCTCTTCCTGGGTCCGTTCTTCATCTTGCTTCTCTTTCTTCGGCTCTTCTGGGGTCTTTTCTTTCGTCACCTCTTGGAGTCGCTCAAGGAGCCCTGAAGAAGAAAATCAAATCAAACCTTTATTAATTCTGAGATCAATAATTATACTTTCTCAGCACAACACTTTGACTGTGGACACTAAAATATCTACAGAGTCATTTTACTCCTTGGGGTCACCTTGTTAGTCGGGCTGATCCTGGATCCTCCCTTATCTCTGCTCACGTCCTCGGCTGCTGCTTCTTCTTTATACTTTTCCTCTCTTTCCTTCTTCTTCTCATCTGAGGTCTTGAGTCACCCAATCAAAGCTCTGAGCACCAAAAAACATGCAATTAATACTGAGATAAATAAGCATAAGCATTTTTCACACAGCTGTAAGATCAATCCTTAGTAAACATACAGTGTCATTGGGGCCATTTCTGTTCCTTTTAGTGAGCCTCTGTTCTGGCACACATCAGCAACAACATGATGAAAGAGAATGCTGTACAGTTCCACTCACCTCTTCTCTGATCCTGGAGCTGCTCCTTCATGTCTGCTCTCATCGGGGGATTCTTCTTCATTTCCTTCCTCCTGCTGTTTCCTCTGGGCTCTTCTGTGCTCTTCTCTTCCGTTTGGGCTCCTGGAGTCGTCCCACAGCAGCACTGAAGGGGAGCCAAAGACCAAACTAAGCCACATACTGTTTGTAATGCTGCTGTTTGGAATAGAGTAGCATTTGAGGAACATTCAGCGGTGGTGAAGCTCTTACCTGTTGGATGAGTTTGTCCTGATTCCTCCATGATGATGTCCAGGTGGAGGACTCAGTATACTTACCTCATTTGTCAGCAGCCTGTCTTTTCCCGGTGAGGAAAAGACCTTAATGACTACAGACATGACTATGACCCCCCGCCCCAGTGTGAAGCGTGCACCGTGGTCCTTGTTACTGTGGACTCCACTGTTGGTCTAGGGTGGGCGCAGAAAGACATGTGAACCCCCCTCACAGTCTTTTGCCATCCTTTTCTACATCTGCCAGAAAGGAGCTTCTCTGTGAGGGCGTAACACGTGGGAGGCTCACGCAGACCCCCCCAGATCACCCCCTCCTCTGACAGGCACCCTGACCGGAGTCACAACAGCAGCGACAAGGACGTTGTTCTCATCGGTGCACGCTTAAAAGCAAGTCAACATGTATAACATAGATTGAAATGAAGTCTGATCAGATAAAATCACATAAAATCAATTCAAAGAAAATCTGATCAGACAAAATCATATGAATCTTATCTTCTAAAACCTATTCAACTAAAATTTTATCTAAAATCTTATCTTACAAATTCTATTTTACTAAAATCTTATCTAAAATCTTATCTTATCTTAGCTTCTAAAAACTATTCCAATAAAATCTTATCTAAACTTACAAATATAGAAATAATAAATTTAAAGTAAAGAAAGAAAGAAATTAAATTTGAAAGACCAAGAAATAAGAGCTACTTCCTCATAGATCATTTGCACGGAGGCTCACTCTCGAGAGGCTCAGCAGCTCTCTTACCTCCCCACCTACCACGCTGCCGCTCTCTCTCCTCAATGAGGACCCTCAGGTTCCTCACCCACCTGGGCTCGGGGACAGGTGACACTAGCGGGGCCTCGGCCTGTGGGAGACACAATCTGGGACAGCATGTGAAAGAACAAGAGGCAGAGGGAGAGGAGGAGGAGGAGGAGGAGCCAGAGGGGGAGCAAGGAGGTGTGTAAGGGGGAGTCCTGGGTGAGGAGCCAGGGGAGAATGAGAGAGAGTTGAAGGAGCCAGGGGACAAAACAGAGGGAGAGGAGGAGGAGGAGGAGTCAAAGGGGGAGTGAGGAGGTGAGTGAGGGGGAGACCTGGGTGAGGAGTTAGGGGAAACAACAGAGGGAGATGAGGAGGAGGAGAAGGAGGAGGAAGAGGAGCTATAGGGAGACACAGATGCCAGAAGGGGTGACCTGGGTGAGGAGCCCGAGGAGGAGTTGCCGGGGGCGACCAAAGCTGGTACCCGCCGAAGGACCAGCCTGGGGTGGTTAGGCCGGTCGGGGTCCCACACGAGGACAGACGTTCAAGTCCGACGCCTACGCCAAGCGAAGCTGAACACCGTCTGAAACCACAAACAAAGACAACCTTTAAACTTGTGCTGCCTCAAGTGTGTGAGCACATGACTTTGTGGAAAACATCTTTAAATCATCATCACCACAATACAACTATATTCTTATACTAAGGACATAAATCCTACGAATTCAATTCAATTTAAACATGACAAGCAACTACACCAGGATATGTTTGTGAAACTTCTCAACAATAGGCTTCAATTTGAGTTCATCATGGGAGCTGAGATTGAAATATTAGCTTTGATTAACAGGCCTCATAAACAAACAGATGAGGGCTTGGCTTGTGTTCATGACTGAAGCAGCTGCCCACAGCCCATCCATCACAGAGAGACAGAGACAGACCTCAAAGCACGTCAACATTGCTTATGTCACACATCTGCTCCATTTACTGTTAATATGGAAATAACATATTTTAAGGATCATTTCATTACTTCATTTACTAATTGCTGCCAATCAATATTTATTTTAATCTTAATCTTAATCTTTTAATCTCTGGCTGGGGCGCAAGGCAAGATGGCGCACTAGGTGCCTTCTGGGGCTTCTAATTGGCTAACAGTGCTGTCACTCTCAATCTTACTTTGGTGTATAATTATAATAATAAAAATTATATAATTATAATAAATAATTTTCTTTGCACTTCACAATTGTGTGTCACTTTGTGTTGGTCTTTCACATAAAATTCCAATAAAATATATTTATGTTGTGGTCGTAACGTGACAAAATGTGGAAAAGTTCAAGGGGGATGAATTCTTTTGCAAGCCACTGTATGCTAATACACATTTCCCCCAAGCTGAAAAAGAGGACAGAGGGAGGGAGCGACTGAAGGAGAAATGAACCTATTCAAACAAATGAATTCTAATGAAGCTGCACAGACAAGACGTTTGGAGTCTCTCAGCGTTGTGAGGGAGAAGGCCCGGACTTCCCCACTGGAAAGAACTCAGCCCAAACTCCTGAAAGGGAGGGAGAGAAAAACAAGAGAAGGACCCTGGAGAAAGTGAGCCGGGAGGAAGAATGGTCCAATAATGAGAGAGGGGAACCAGAGGGGGGCGGGGGGGCTGAGTTCAAGGTTGTATTCAGACGTAAGGTTTGTCCCCCTGAAAGACCGAACACAGACTTCCTCAGGGTTTAAGACCCAGGTCTGTGTGTGCGTGTGTGTACACTGGTGGTCTCTGGTTGGGTGGGAGATGGAGGGGGGCACTCATAGCAACATGCTGAATTCAAATTCAAATTGCCTCATTCTCAGGCCTGGTTGTAACAAAAATATCAGACTTACAGGTGTTTTTTTGTGGCTAAAGCTTCAGCTGAATGAACTAGCATGTAAATGTAGTGTGGAAACATATTAGATGTATTATTTAGGATGTAGTAATTTTCTAATGAGCGAGTAAGAAACTGTGTATCCCAAAGTACTGTTTGTTTTGTGCCTTCGGGAGGTGCTGTTTGAGATGGTGTCCATCGTGTGGATGTCTCGTTTTGGTTTTTCCTCCAGTTCATAGAAGTCTTCAGTTCTTCGAGTCATTGGAAGCCAATGCCTCCCATATGCTTATCCACTTAAAACTATAAAATAGATTTATGTAAATAATAAAATAGTGTGAATATTGAGTAGATCTCAGTTATTAAGTCAGTCAGTGAGTTGCAAAGTTTTTATAATAACAGACCTCTTTAGATTAGATTTTGCAACCCTGTAGACCCCTGTTGGCATGTTCTGTGTCTTTAGTGGAAAAACAGTGTAATAGTCTAATTGAAACAGTTATTACTGTCTGATTCCTGAATGCTTTAAGTTAAACAAGTCTGCAGTTTGTTGGCCGTCCCCCTGACATTACCCTCAGGCACACCCAGCAGCCAAATGAATCTCTGTTTTGGAGCTTCTTGATGTGCCTGCCTTGTGCTTTCATTTCTCAACCAACCCAATTTTACCTGACATGCTCTTGCTCCTGTTGTCACTTTCTAGGGAAATGACAGGGACCTGACACAATGTTTTAGTCTTCAAGTGACTCATGGAAATGTTTATCACTAATAACATTTTGTTGTCACTGTGGAAGCTTAAAAGTTGTAAGTTAGAGCTACTGGATCTGCTGTTTTATTATGGACATCTATAGGCTCTTATTTATTAGATGTGTAGATGTGATGTATTTCATGGTCCACTAATAGGACATAAAAAGCTGTACAAAAAGTAGAAATAATAATAATATAATATAATAATATGTAAACAAACACTTTTATACCATATACCCAAATTATGCTGTAATTAGAAACCACATATAGTGCTACATTAGACCCAAAGTATACTGTGGCCTACTTAGACCTAGATTATACCCTGATGGAAAACCAGCACTGGTACTTCATAATGCAGCAAAGACAAATTACAAGAGTTTGTGGTTGTATGTAAATATGAAACTTTTTTTTTTTTTTTTTACAAAGTAGCTGTCATTATGGAATATGAAAATACTGTATGATCATGACAGTTATTGTTAAGGGCAAAGAAAGGATTACTGCAGTTCCTCTGAGCGATACAGAAGTGAGCCAATCAGATGACTTGTTGTAGAGTGGTTACAGTAACCAATCAGCAGTCCCCAATCAGTCTCTGCCAGCAGACTGAGGGCATCTCTCTCTGCAGGTCAGCTAACCTGTTGCGCTCATTAGTTCAATTCAACAGTTTTAGGCTGGAAAAACATGCATG
>JBBMOC010000795.1:0-19641 GCA_037975185.1 Centropyge bicolor
TTTTTCTGCATTATACTTTTAATTTGAATACTAAAATAATGTCTTTTTATGATTATACAACACTTTTACTTAAATAACACATTCAGCATTCAGTATTTATCTAGTGTGGTGTTTGTACTTTTACTTACATCCCTAATTCGAAAAAAGTTGGTAAATCACATGCATAAATCACAAAGGAGTTATTTCATGGGTTATTTGCCATCCTTTTCAACATATAGTCAATTAGTAGAGAGTGGAAACACAATATATTCAATGTTTCACCACATCAACATGTTTCAACCAAGTTGTGACAGGAGCAACAAAAGACTGTGAAAGTTGTGGACTGATCCAAAAACACCTGTTTGGATCCTTCCACAGGAAAACAGGTTCATTGGTAACAGGTGATAGCATCATGATTGCAATGATAACACCACAGTGTCTCCAGCCTTGTTCTACTCATGCTCACAGACAATCTGGGAAAAGCACTACTATAACCCTGTTACACTCTGCACCTCGGCCTGTCTGAACTTAAAAAAAAAAACTGCATTGGAGCCAGTGAAGATGAGTGTGAGAAAAGACTGGTGTTGAAGTGAGAGTGTGAGAGTGTGAGAGTGTGTCTCGTCCTCAATTTGTTGGGAGCCTTGCTACTTCATTTGTTTAGGTAACCTCGTCTGACTTGGCTTCTGGACCACCCACTGCTAAAATTAGCGCTTCAATTCGCAGTAGATCACTATGGCACTGTCTCCCTTATTTAGTCATTTCAGGTAATTCTCAAAATTCTCATTTTGCAGGCTGTGTTATGTCATGCAATTCTTTAAAGTTACAGGAAACTTGATTTAATGTCTTCCATAGCTACAGTATACTATATGTAGGAATACATGTGATGTGCTGTGTAAAGCATTTCAGGTTACAATAAAACATCCAACAAACCATGATTTTTCTCATGGAAGGCCATACACCAGGACAGTCAGGGCATTCCAATTGGGTGGAAACAACAAAGCCTCTTGTTGACTATCTGTGGGAGCAAGTTCAACCCAACAGGACACCAAATTAAGATGATGTTAAGTATCAGTAACGGTAATATCAATACTTAGATTCACACAACTACCCCAAAAATGATAAAACAAACTCTACATTAGACTGTGTGTTCACCCTCTGCATCAGATGGACTGGCCCTATAGATTAGAAAAAGCATGGACCATGAGCACATGACACATTATAATACCAAAGTCAACGCGTCATACCCACCTGATATCTCAGCAAGTGGAAAAGCAGATTCACCTGCATCACATGATCACACACCCTGGACAACCTCTATCAACATCAGTTCTCTCGTCTCTTCGCAGGTATCGCTCCGTGATTGTCTAATTTCATAGCCAATCAGCGGCAGAGAAGAGGATCAGAGGAGAGTGGACCAACAGTCAGAACATGGACCGTAGATTCAGACGGCTGTCATCTCTCACCAGGGGAGCTCTTCATCTCCTGCTGCTGGCCAGACTGGTGCTGCCTTCCCACACAGACAGTGAGTACTGACACTACATACACACTAACACATTTTTGTTTTAAAATGCAAACTTTTTGCTCCATTCATGCCTTGGGTCCACGCCACTCCAGCATTTTAGAACCCCTAAAACGGAGACTTTTGGAAATACTGCGGATCCCATTTTGGTTTGAAAAATCAATGACACAGACACCCACGTTCACTCTCTGACTGGATCTTATCAGTCACAACTTGTCCATCCCTGGTTCATCACGGCCCTATTACTTGACCCCTTTCTGGAAAAAAACAACAGACATCATCATCATTTCTATCTATGTGCCTCGACTACCAGCAGTTCAACATGGTTAATGAATTATCTATGCTGGTTTTGTTCTGCCTAACTATAGTGAAACTGCAAATGAACAAGGCTTAAATGCTGCCTATGACAGGGACTAGTGATGTCAAGTAATCATGTAGTGAAAACTAGATTTGTAACTGTTCATTTTTTTAAAGTAAATTTTATGTGCATGACAAAAAGAAAGAGCACAGCCTATGCTATAGTAACCTAGTAATAAATTAGAAGTATTGTATCTTTGTTGGTGGCTGCTATAAATAAGACCACTTATTTGTAACTGAGTTTGAAACATTTTTTCACTAAATTCTTCCCTGTATATGCATGAGAATGATCAAGGTCTTTGGTATCAAAAAGATTTTCTATTATATGAAGTAAAGAAAAACATATACTCGAGAACTTCTAAACATTGGTGCATCAAAACCAATCCATTATTTATACACACACACACACACACACACACACACACACACACACACACACACACACACACACACACACAGAGTTAATTTTCTTAGATTCACAATAACTGAATTGATCATCTCACTAGTCCCAGTACCCCCATTTACTCTACACAGCCTATTAGCCTATGTACCCTACACCCAGTAATGTGAATAGAAGAAGCACAATAGAAACAGAGAATAGAAGAAAGCAACATGCAGCTCCCATTATGAGCACTGACTCATAAAGGAGGGTCATGGCTGGGTTTGGAGACTGAAAAATGACATGCGTGTATTGACCAGACCCTGGCTAATGCAATGATGGTCCTTTGGTTCTCCCTTGAGAATCCCATTGAACCAAGTCAGCTATGTGTAATGAGCATAACATTGAATTTGAGGAGGACAGAGCAGGTAGAGGTGGAAGGTTGAGTAGGAACATTAAGAAAATGGAATTTTCATATTAGTTTATTCCCGAAGGAAAATGAGTTTAAGGTTCTATAGAACTGACAGGAGTTAGTTACAGTTTGGTGCTTTTCTCACATCACTATTAACATTTGCACAACAGTTAGTGCATTTCTCAAAACAATTAGTACAAACTGCAAAACCTACTTGATAACCTGCAAAAGTGCCTCACTTGCTCAAAATGGATTGTTCATTCCTCAAAAGCAAGTATTCATGTCAATCAAAGTGTCAGTGTCATCAAGATGAAAAGTCCTGACACTATTGTTTATGAACAAGACAGTCAAATGGCTTAGTCATGTTTTCATTATGACAGTTTACTCTGGAAGTGTTTTCAAATGCAAAAAAGTCAGATCTTGGTGACACCACCTGAAAATGCTCAAGACAGTACTATACACGGTTTGCACAGCCATTTGAAAACTACAGTAAAGTTACACATTACTGTATTTAGTGAGGTCACTGAGAACAACACACTGAACACGTATGTTTCACATTTTTACTGCGTATGCTCTTTGCAATTCTAATTTGTTCAAAGCATTGTGCAAAAGAAAAATACACACATATTTACAACAAACATGAGAAACAGCCTTTGGGTAGAGCTGTGCACAACTGTAAACAATACTGCAGTACATATTGGAACTGAACATACAACATACACAGTACTGCAAATCATTCAAGCACATGCTGCAAACCACTGTCTGACCAGATCTGAGTGGTGAAAACACACATTACCCCAAACAACAACATACTTGTTCAGATGGTCTCCAGTTAGACCCCTGTCATTCTCAGGGATTATGTCCCTGTAAAGACAGTCTAAAACAGTCAGCAGATGTTGTGTGTTGTGTGGACCAAGATGAGTGAGGATGCCATTTTCAGAGATGGCTGCACACAGTGTAACATTCCCTCCTCATTGGCCTGGGACATCTGTGGTTGCTCTCTGTTCAATGCAGTCCCTTCCACACTGTCGACCTTTTGCCAGATTGAAACCCGCCTCAGGAATAAAATGATAAAGAAATGTGTCAAATTTTCTTGACAGATTTTGACAACTAGTTCAACATTTTTGTATGTAATGACTCAAGCAATGAGATGAGGACTATTATTTTTATAGGGAATGACTATTCAGCATTCATAAGTATAGTTCATTTTGACTGACATGACATAAGCTATGTATGTTAAAAAACAGCAGAGAATTGTATGAAAGCAACTGATGCATGTCCAAAGGATTTGCAATTTGTTGGAAAGAATGAGAAACTGCTACTATGATGTGCACAACTGACTAAATGTTGTGGAGGTTGAACTGAAGACAAAAATTCAAATATGATACCATGAAGAAAACATAGCATGTATTTAGCAGTGATAGCATTCCACATGCACATCTACATATTTTATCATCCCCCTAGAAACAATCATTTAAAGGGACTGAAAGACTAAAGCCCCATTAGTGTCCCCTACAGGCTGCAATGTTCATTACAAAATAACATTAATTGGTATTAAATGTTGGTCAGAATTAAAATAAAACAAAGCAATGATGAATGATTACACATTTGTTAGAGGTTTTAAAAAATGTTGCACTATTGGACTTTTTTTTTTTTTTGCAATGTTGCTGTGTTCCAAGCAATTTAGTCAGTACAATGTTGTCAAAATGAATAAAACCACTGGTCAGAGCTATAAAAATTGGGAAAGGAAATTGAAATCAAAAGTATTCTTTGGAGCCTGATTATATTCGTTTTTCACAGTGTGTGTTCAAATTAGACATCCTGTCTACTGTGACAGACAAAGCCAATGTCAAAGAAAGAGCACCGGAAAGTGTGAGGTGGTGTCATCTCACGTCACCTCACTGCTTACCCATTTTTCATAAGAGAGGGATCCTAGGGGTGTTCAGAAATTGTTGTGTACTGAAGACACTCAAGAAGCAAGAACATACAAAAGGATGATGATGCTGGATAGATAGATGGATGGATGGATGATAGATAGATGGATAGATAGATAGATAGATAGATAGATAGATAGATAGATGAACTTCATTTGTCCCAAACTGCAAAATTCCTCCTGTATGTAGCTATTATTTGCTGATGCAGGATTTAATTTAACGCTGTACGACCTGTGTGCCCCTGAGCGTAGTAACAGTAACTCCCAAATGTGCCCTTGGCTCACAGAACAGCTAATGAACTGTAGGTCTGGAGCACATTTTGTGGGACAATACCCATATACCAACATACTGCCAACTTCTACTTACAATATGTTGGTGTATGGATATCCATTTTTCTGAAAGTAAACAATATTTCAACATCTTTCAATCATTTAAATTAGTGTATTATGCAATCTTTTATAGTGCATTACTCAGTTTACTCTCAATAGCAAAATATTATTCTGTCGTACGCCTGTTTCTTCATGTATTTGTATGTGTTGCAGTTAAAAACAAACAGCAGATTTGCTTGCAGTTCTAATAGCAATGATTTGAGAAAGACAAGACTGATGCATGTTGGGAGCAGTTCAGCACGTAGGCCAGGCAAGGGCGGGACGATGCCTCGAAGCCTCAGAGGTTGAAAAGGAGGTCCTTGGAGGGCAATGTTTCTGATCAACAGTTTCATTATAGGGGCAACTTGCTTTATGGTTGCAATGAACACACTGTGTAATTTCCCTCTATAATTTAGCAGACAGGAACTCATCAGGGGGACTGTTTCAGCAATTACCTTCCAATGTGAACACTCTGCCCTCTGGAGACAATGACAGTCATTCACTTCTCATTCAGAGTTCAGATTTTCTCAGATTCTCATAGAAATCTTATTCAACCCTTTGGAACAGATTGATGCAACTTGTGTCAAAAATTGCTCAGAATCATATCTCAGTCAACACAAAGACATCATCCATATGCTCCTGGTGTCCACAGAGGATGGAAGTTGATAAACCTACCTAAAATCCATTGAAGAAAGGCATTAAAGATGATGCCGCATAGAGTAATCATTAAACTCTGATGCATCGCTACTAGAAGACTAACACTGTCATTGATCCATTTATGCTGCACTGTAAAATCCAGCATGTCAAATTATCTAAAACAGCAGTTTTCAAAGTGTGAGGCGCGCCTCCCCTGGGGGGCGCCAGAGGCCTTCAGGGGAGGCGCGGTGAGTGAAAAAATAAACCCTAAAAGCAAAAAAAGTGTAAACATCTGACAAGAGACAAGATGGATGGATTTTTAGTATCTCAAGTGAAAGTGAGAGAGGGCACAGAGTCTGGGGCGAGCAGAAAACGGAGGAAGAATGGTCCTGATGATGCTCCGCTGCCACAGAGTGTTATCTGCAAAGAGGTGCTAGCTAACGACAGTATGCGACCATGTAAACTCAAAGAGGCCTTAAATTGAATGTATTCAAAAAGATATTAAAAAGCTCTGTTAAAATATACTAAAAACAGATGCTAAAATGTGTTTAAAAAAGATGTTAAAACATAAAGATGTTAAAATGTTTAAAAACACGCTAAAAACATACAGATGTTAATAATGTGTTTTAAAAAGATGTTTAAAAAATGATGTTAAAATGTGTTTTAAAAATATTAAAAACATACAGATGTTAAAATGTGTTAAAAAAGATATTTATCCAGACTCAGAGAGATAAAGATGATTAAAATGTTTTAAAAATATGTTTAAGAATATACAAACGTGTTTAAGATGTTTACAAAAATAAAGATGTGTATAGCATTTATTGTTTAAAACCTGTGTGTAACATACAAAGTGACAACAATAACAATAATAATAGTAATAATAATTGGGGGGGGGGGGGGGGGTAAAGGGGGGGCGGCATGCTTTTGAGTTCTCTTTAGGGAGGCTCGCTATCCCACACTTTGAAAACCCCTGATCTAAAACACTCTCACTTTTCTTAGTTTGTTTTTTGTCAAAACCTGTCCTAGTATATGTTATGGTGCAACTGGCCTTCCAACAGATGGAGTAGTGCAGCCTAAAATAACAATACAGAAAATGGCACATGTATTGAACACTGTGCCAGTTGCAACTGCAAAAAAATACCTAAGATTCCAGTGGTTAAAGAGAATATAGCCCCTGTGATCTCCTTGCTCTGACAGGAGCTCTGTGGTTATGATGATGCACTGTAGTATACTGGTGTGGGTGTTTGGCGGTTGGCCAACTGGTAGTTTCTTGTCGTGTTCATGGCTGTAATAGCTTCATCATATCGTATTTTGTGGTGATGTTTCTGTCAGTGTACAGTTCATCACATAGTCTAATGCAGGCAGTGTATGGACCTACACTGCAGACTAGAGTATTTCCTTCAAGTGCTAAGCAGGGAAACAGCTATCTCATGTGGATGAGAGAAATTATTAGCACTCGATTTGGTGCAATGGATCTCTCTGCTGATGCAAATATGGCAGTGTGAAGCATTGTGAATCAGATGGATCAATGAAAATTGTGTTTTTTATATAATTACTTACACACCATCCATCAAATACTGAAGTGTCCTTAACATCTGCTGATGAAAATGACCTGATCAACAAGGTGATATTAAGATAAGATAAGATAAGATAAGATAAGATAAGCCTTTATTCGTCCCACAGTGGGGAAATTCACAATTACACAATATTATGTCCTAAGCCAGAGTGTATCAAGGTATTATCATATAAAAGGAATATTTAGAGATCCCGAAGGTACAATTATCAATAGCTTCAGCAAATGTTAGTGAGCACTGTCTGATTCAACTTTCACAACTGAACTGCTAACCACAATTTCCCCAGACTCCCGTACAAAACCCTGGATATGGAGATTCATGTCACTTTGGATTGTAGCAATTTGTGCTTGCACATGGATGTACAGACAACCACTGAATTACTTTTGATACTGAAACGCATCAAAATGTTATGATTACTGTAGCAAGCTCTTAAGTTATAAGGAGTACTCCAAGCACAAGATAGAATGACATGACAGATAGGAGATGGACCAATCCAGCACTGCAACATAGTTTCCAGTTTATTGTAGTTCACCGTGTCAAAGGCTGAGCCGAGGTCAAGCAGAATTAAAATGGAAAAGAGTCCAGTGTTGGCAGCGAGCAGTAAGCCATTGATGCATTGATGACCTTGCTCAGAGTCGTCTCAGTAGAGAGCAGAGACCATAACTGACTGTTATTCAAATAGAAATCAATAGTGTGGAGATATTGTTTTTTAATCTTTTAATCTTTGGTAAAGCTGACAGGTGTGGAAACTGAAGAAACTTGATTGATCAAATAAAAATATTGACTATTGTGGCTAAGCTCAGTGAACATACAGTACATACAGCACCGTGTTGGTCCTCTACCAAATCATGCTGTCTAATGAAGACAACACAAAGCTTTGCTTACGGGTAGCTACACTAACTGTTGCTGTCCCACGTTGATCAAGAATATTAAAAACTCCTATCACTATAGTGATAATGGTACAATGATAGATACAATTTGAAAGCTAATTACTTTCATATTCAGAAGTTGATAAAAATAATTCCGTTACTTTCGAGAGAAATAACTAGTAACGGCCACGAGTCACTTATTTTCAGATACTTGCACAGCACCGGTGAGAAAAGGTTCTGACACTCAAAGACAGTCCCCACCCCAGCAACAACCTGGTCACCCTGCTGTTGTCTGGCAAGACATACAGATGGACCCCCTGCCATACCACCAGACCACAGAGCAGCTTCTGTCTAGAGGTGGGTGGATCAATCCAAATATTGATAGTATCGATACCAAGTTGGTATCGCTATTGGATCGATACTAGCGTGATGAGATCGATACTTTAATGTCAGTTTTGCTCTTTTATGTGCTTGTGCGGTCTCGTCAAAGAGGCAACAGCCAGGTCGCTGGACTTGCCGCTTCTTCTGTCTCACTCTCAGTGCGGAGCAGGCGCACTTTGCTCCTCCTCCCCCTCTTGTGCTCTGATGTTGTACCGTCATGTAACTCAGCGGCGGGAGGCCACTCAGCTCTCTCTCTCTCTCACAAACACACATACACACACTGAAGCAGAATTTTTTTTAATGACATTTATAGTGGTGTGATAATTTTGTACATCATCAATTTAATTTTATATTTGTATTGTACTTTCTCAACACTCTACCTCTAAAAAGATTTTGTTTTAATTTGCTCTCATATACAATATTTTGGGGAATTTTTTTTACTTACTGCTCTATTGCTTCTGTTTTTGATAAAAAAGTATTTTGCAGTCGCCTTTAAACTTTACCCAAATTCTGTCCTGGGTTTTAACAAACTAATCCCACGGAAAAACCACAAAAACACCTAAGGGTCAGCAGTGTGATGGTACATCAACCTTAAATATTAAAAGTATCGGTATTGGTATTGGTATTGGCGATACTGGCCCTGTATTTACTTGGTATCGGATCGATACCAAATCTTGCAGTATCGCACACCTCTACTTCTGTCCGAGGACTGTGACACTCCTCAATTCAAAGTCCATCATGACTAGCTTAATTTATGACTTATTATTTATTCATCTGATTTTAGATTTTATTATTTATATTTATTTTTTCTTTATTCAGACACATGGTCATAGAATAATAAATAAATTAACCCTTTACCTGTTAACCTTGTAGCTGGTACTGAGAAGATCGGTCTGGTGGCAGAGACTGACTTCACTGTTGCACCAACACCACTCCTATTTCACTTTGAAGCAGGCTTCTCCTGGAGGGTGACATAAGGTGATTGCACAAGTGAATAATCTGTACTTGTAGTGTAATTGCTGTCTTGTTCACCATTTTTGCCATGTTACAAGATCAAAAATTGGGATGAACAAGATTACAACAAATGGAGTTGATTTCAAATCAATCACCGTAACGTACACCAAGATGAAGATTAAAGATTGTAATCAACAAGATCATTTGAATTTTCCTTCTGGGTTTAAAACTCATAGATAATTAGTTTCTCCTTACACAGTCAGTAGTATAATTTCAGGACGCAAGCATTTGTATTCAAGCACTCACAATGTTCTCATCTAACCAGGACTCACATTATGGCTGTTATGTTTTAACCTATAACCTTCCCTCTCCCTTACCCAGCTTGTCTTTGGATTTGCAACTCCCCAGGGCGGCATACACATAACCATTTGCAAATTAGAATCGGTTTATTCCCTGTTCCTTTTCCTCCCTCCTTCCAGCTTTCATGCAGCGTGTACGAACTGCTACCATACTTGTGTGGGAGGCAATTTTGCGGGGTCATGAACAAGGAGCAGGACAGAACAATGTATTATTTATAAGAACAAACACAAGTGGCAGCAGTGTTTCTGCATCCTGCTCTTCAGACAGAAGTTAAGATTACTGAGCCTCCGCCAGGCTGACTGGCTGTTTGTAGGTATTTGATTATGGGGCAAAACAGGAAAGTAGATGTGTCTGTTTAGTCTCGACTACTCAGTAGGGCCTTATGGACTTGTTTATCTTAATGATGCTAAATTCTACATAGGTGTCTTTTCCCTTCTATTGTCCAATGTCTGTGTGGTTATGCTTAGTCAGTGTAGACTTCCATGTGAATCAAGCTGCACTGAGGGCAGCTGGAAGAGTGTGCCTTAACTCCACCCATAGACACTCTCATGTTGCTATGTATCATCACTCAAGTTGAGTTAATTGCAGAAATTATTTACTGATGACTTATTGAGCTGTTGTTGCTGTCCATAGCTCCATTCAGCCTGTTACTCTGGCTCACTTGAAATTATTGAATTTTCAGTGTCTGTGCTGGCAGACTGCTGTCAACAAGAGCATAAATTGATTGGTCCATGAGAATCTAAAGCTTCATTTTGATTAAGATGAGCTGTTCTTGGCAAACGTTTGACATATGGATTATCATGTCATGAAGTGGAATTGGAAATGGTTTGTGTTTCTCTTTTGGAAAGATGTATTTTTGAGTCTAGATTTGACAATAAACACACAGGGTAAGCAAACAGTGAGCTTGTTTGTTCCTTGTAAAAGGATTGAAAGAACTCTGTGACTTAAGATAAGATAAGATAAGATAACCCTTAATTCTTCCCAAAGGGGAAATTCACATATCACAGCAGCAAGGGTGACAAGGCCTGAGTTTGATCTGAACCCAAATGCAGGACCACGAGAGAAAAGTTTCAAAATAAAAGGTCTTTAATGAAAAAAGGCAAAACTCAAAATCACTCTTACGAGGACATTCCAATAACAAAATACAACACAAAATCCCTCTAACAAGGCAAAAAGGCAAAGTACTAAACTGAAAATCACTCAGACAAGGCTAAGGAAAGAACAAGACATCAACAAGGCAAAGTAACAACAAAAAGGCAAACCTGAACGAGAGCACAATGAACATGAGGCGAGGATTGACATACTATGAAGACACGACAAACTGGCACAGGACAAGGGAAGACACAGACACTATATACACAAGGTAATGGGGAACAGGTGGAGACAATCAGGGCGGGGCAGACAATCACACTGGCGGGAACACAGAAGGAGGGCAAGTTACCTGGAACGAAAGGGGAGACGGTTACCAAAATAAAACAGGAAATGACGAGACAACATGAGACAAGACATAATGCAAGAAAGTAACTTAACGTCTTTTTCTAGTCATGACAAAGGGTAGGGCAGTTAAATAGTAAAAAGAACAAATAACAGGCTAAAAACGAAGGTATTAACAAATTTACATGACTTATTTACAGTTTCAGATATGTATATGAAATATCAAATGTAAAATGAAATTGTAAAAAATATAATAATGTATAATAATAATAATGAGGTTCCAGTACAGTGAAATATGTTTCTAATATTTTGTTCACCCAATTTACATATATTAGAGGTGCAAAATATTAGAAACAATGGACTCCAGTACAACACCACCATCCACTACGATCAATAATAAATATAAAGTAGAATTAGAAGCTTTTTATTTATTTATTTAAGTTTATTTAACTGTCAATCACAACCAGTCCAAAGGTGCACAAGGTAAACTACTGAAAATAGTCTGTTGTGCTTCCGGAAATTTGAAATTGTATTTGAACAGGTCAAGTACAGTTTTACCGTTTTAAATTAAATTTTTCTCCCATGTTCAAATGAAAGTTGGAATTTCAAATAAGAAGTGACAGAGCGCCAAGGCAAGGCGCTAAAGTCAGGTTGGACCTGGCTCAATTTGGACAGCAATAAAACGTCACAAACTAAGACAATCAAATACCTGTTTGTGTTCAGTAATGAGTACTGTAATTTAAATTTCAGGAATGACATTAGATTTCAGTTACTAATCCCCATTACACTACATTACAACTACATGACATTACTTATCCAGTCATTGGATCAACTTGTCTTACTGGGAGTTAGAGGAGGGGTTAATATCACTTGTGTCTGTGCCTTCAGAGGACAGACTGATCTGGTACTTGCCAGCTTGTTGCAGGAGCTGGAGGAGGAGGGAATCAGGTGGCTTCTGTTCTGTCAAGAGACCAGTAATGTCAAAGTTGTTTTATTCACATGTGATGTGTTCTTAGCTGGCCTCTCAGGTAAGCCACAGGTGGAGGCCAGCATTTGACTGGAGTTATCTATTTTTGTATTGAAGTCAGAGTGAATGTTGTGTGAATAGATCAGTCCACATTGGGACTTCTTAAAGAGCTGTGTACCATCACTGAGGTTAAGATAGCTGCTGGCTAGATAGCTGGTTAAGTGCTTTGAGTGTTCAGTAAGATTATGACTATTTACCTGCAGTTTTTCTGGTTTGTTGTTATTGATCATAAAGAATGGAGCCGTGAAAATATGTCCTGTCAGGCTCCATGATGATCATGGCCTAACTGTTGCTTTGAATGAAAAAAATAAAACATTGACTGTAGAGCTGACAATCAACTTCAGAGTTTTCCAAAGACCAAGTAAAAAATAATATTCCCACTTTGTGAAAATTGGTGTCAAACTAACTGGTGTCAAAAACTAAGTCTCAAATCTGAAATGTCAAGGTGTTCTTTTAAGTTGCTTTGGCGTGTCGTCTAGGTCTGTCCCACTGTATACCTGAGCTGTGAAAGCAGCGAGCTAGCTCTTCAGAGACACTTTCTGTCTTCCCTCTGTGCAGCCATGTGTCAGACTTCTGCCTGCTCTCTCTCTGTTACACCATGGAGGCAAGAAGTTAGCAGCGACGCACGACTGACACTTTATCATGACAGGCCCGTCAGAGAGCAGCACTGGGGAACTGGCAGGATTTTCTGTATTAGAGGGTAGAAGAGTTATGTTGTGAAACTCGATGAGCAAACCTTTCCTCTTCCCTGTAAAAGTCTGTTCACTTAATAGACCATGTGAATATGCTATTTTTGTTTACTTTTCCTAGTTTATATGATGGCATCATCATAGAAGGCTTTAACAAGACCATATATTTTATTCTGTGATATTAAATGATGATTTTCTTTCATCACAACTTAGGCCTTGTTTTCATACTTTTTCCTCAATTTCTTTTAGTAATGACATACTCAGCAAGTTCAACCTTATCCCCAAACAAGAATGATGCTATCTGTAAAAGTCCAGATTATGTTATGTTTTCAAATTTTCAGTACCAACCTTTTCAAAATTCATTCCTTCTACAAAATCTGCATATGTCCACTATGATATGGTTCAGAAAGGCCTTGGCTGAGCCGTGTTTAAGGCAAGTAAATATAGTTTGATTGCAAAATAATTTTATTCCATTTACATGTCTCTAATTTTTTAGAATCAAGGTGGGGTTTACTGAGGACACCTGATTAATGTAAACAAAACTACAAAAAGCAGAAGTGGAGAGAGGCTGTTATTATACCAACTTGCAATGCCACTGTAAACATGTGATAGCTTAATGTTTGTACTAATCACTTTCTGTTAAATTAAATGTGTTTTCTGTCCAGACTTTGAAAGAAATTTGTAACAAAGGGGTTAATGCTGCTTTTTACACTTTCTTAGCATTGACAACCACTATTTTATTCCTGTTTGATGCAAACTTTGTTGACGTCTGCACAACTAACTACATTACTTTTGCCATGTTAGCCTGTCTTGTTGTTGAAGATTTCTGCATGAGCACCTCTCCAATCCTCAGGGGAATTCAAGTAAGAGAACTGTGAAAGGCACTGCAGTGTTCCTACCTGGGGTGTCCAGAAGTAGGGATCCAGATTGTTTATATGCCACTTTGACTGATCAGAGGTTGATTTGCATGGCTGCTCCCTCTCAACTCCACAGTCTAATGAGTCTCTGTTAGGACAAGACACTTTGTGTGAAGCTGTTGTCACTTGTCATTTTGAATTGCCTGAAACACAGTTCTATTTTGCATCACACCACATTTGACTGCCTGGCTGCATGCCTAGACACCATTAAATTCTCAAGTCCAAATGAGAAACAAGCCTGTAAGACAAGTGTGCTGTGGTAAGTGACAATGAGAAGTGAAACAATAGGCTGTAAATTCAGGAGGTGAACAATAGTTTTTTTGAAGAATAGTTATGATCTAGCAATCATTTTAAGGCCCAGTCATTTTCCACCTACTTACCACTCATCTCTTATCTCATTTCATCTGTAAGACTCTTAATACTGGCCTGCAAAGATTTTTTAAATAAAAAAAAAAAAAGATGATAGTCACTTTAAAACACTACTTGGTGACGTGGGAAATGAATTCAGCACTCCAATGTGCAATAAGTGACCAAGACAACTTCCAACAGGTAGGGATTTGAAATGGAACCTACTGGAGCTCGTAAAAGCTTAACAGGGCTCGTAACAGGGGGGTAACATTGCAGCACATATTGGCTTTGAGCATAAACACCTGTTTCTAACCACCAAAAGCTTTTTGACCAAATTTTCTTTTGTGGTTATTGGTCCAAGGATGACTTCACTTAATAATGCATAATCATATGTTAACGGCTCTCCGAGCACATATAAAAGAAAACATGAAATGATGGGAATAACTGCATCCCACAGATGGATACACATTGTTGAAATTCAAATATCACTTTCTAAGACACTTAGAAACTGACTTTTTTGTCTGCAGAGTCAAATGTTAGTATATAATGTTATTTTAAAGCATTTAAAGAAATACTATTTTAGGCTGTAGTCACACGGGGCTAGTATCTCCTATATATCTCATTTGATTAGTCATATTTGCAGTGGTCATCCCTGTTGCAGTCTTCTATAAAACTTAAAGTAAATGTTTCACCACAAATTGCCCCCCATACTTCAACAAACACAGGGTCCTCTGCTAATATCATTCCCATGTAAATTACTATCTTAGTAATTTATGGTGACACTTTTTCTGAGGAGAGCTTTGAGAGAACATTTTTGGAGCAAATCCAAGAGGTACATCTAGCAACTCAGTGTGGTGAATGGTGATCCCTGTTTCAATCATAGGCCTTTCTAGAAATAGTCCTCAGTACCCCTTTATTCTAGTCCAATGTCAATCATGATTTTTCACTTTCAAAAATCAGATTTAGTATCCATCCGGTATCTCAGAATCCCTCCCAGCAATTGTGTAGGAGTTGAACTCAAAGTAAGTCTCTATTTTTGAAGCTTCCTTCACTTCCTTTAAGCAGGAGAGGGCTTACTCCTGGGAGAGAGACAGTGACATTGCTGCGTTATGACACTCTCACATGTTGAATATGATTATGTATCATTGCATTTGTTGCCCACCCTGGCCTAGGGGTGTCAGGGCGGCGTGGAGCTCTAAACCCTGCTGCCGCGGTCTGTATGTAAACACAAAGAGGCAAACAATGTAAGCTTGCGCTTCGCTCGTCTACAGGATTTATTCTGCTTACCATGAGAAATACAAATAACAAAATACTCCTCATTTCAACAAAACATACATACAACATACATACGCTAATGCATATGATAATACACATTACCAATAGCAACAGACCTAGCCTAGCATAGCAGAGTATTGCAAAGCGTCTCTACATCACTCATTTACAACAACAATAGTCGAGTCTAGACATTCCACATTTTTACTAACAATTCACAATACTCTCGTCCCTTATCCTGGCGTACATACATAGAGTTTTAGGAAAATTAACCTACCTGTATGTAAACACAAAGAGGCAAACAATGTAAGCTTGCGCTTCGCTCGTCTGCAGGATTTATTCTGCAGAGCGTGCCTCTGTAGGGTTCAGGTTCCTCACAGGCGATATGCGCCCTCTACTGGCCTACTTCAGTATTGCTTTGGTACGGCAACAAGTGGTACAAATCAGTATTCAAGACACAATATAATAAAAATAAAACTTTAAAAAAAAAATACAGGGGTGTCTATTTTTAACACACATAACTTATTTAATCTCTATTAACAAATAACTGTACCATAGTACCACTAACTGAACTTGATTTTAACAGATTCCAATAGACAAGTCTTTTAAACCATTTTAAAACACTTTTAAACTACTTTCTGTCATAATAAAGGGAACATTTGTAAGTTTTGTTCAGATGTGTAAATATCAGTATATATGTTACTGGGTAAGAGTAAATGAAGATGGCACACACAATCAGGATAATTATCTATATTGAAATGATCCAGCTGCAGCTCTAAACCTCTACCAAATCATAGCACAATATGTGAACATTCTCTCTGCAAAGTTTGACTGATAAAATGAAGCAGAACAAAATTAGAGAGACTTTAATCAGTGCAGGCGAGGTCACATCTTGCAAAGAGTGGAGAACAAAGTGACTCAAAATAAAACTTATTCAAACTGAATAAACATGTTATTTAAACTGCTGTGAAGCGGTATGTGAATAGGCAAGGCTGTATCTCTGTGATGGATTGATTGGTTTCAGTGATCGACACCTCCTTTGTAGCATTAGAGCCAGTAGAATATAGCAACAGCCACTAAAGTGAGATTGACAGCACTGTTAGCCAATAAGAACCCCAGAACGTCGACAGGACGCCCCTCCCCCCTAAGGCAAACAAAGCCCCCCAGAGACGTCAGAGTCGTTTGCAGTGTGAGCCAGGAAGTAGTGCTACTGTTTCTAGTGTGGATTTACTGATAAACTGACTTTTCATGGCGAAACAGCTAAGGTAAGAGAAATTTTACGACTATAGTTTGACGAAGCGATTTCGGTTTTTGCTGTTGTTTGTGGCTGTTGCTTTGGTTTTAGAGAGCTTTGATGGATATGGTTTGAATCTGTGGACTGACTGCATTCGTTTGAGGGGTTGTTTGTGTGTTTTTCATACAGTACCACAGCGCTATAGCCAGAAATATGGCGAGTGGGTTGACTTGGTGGCGCTATGTTAATTTCTATATTTGATAATTCATTTAGCTGGCGTTTTAGCTGTGTTTGGTCCATATAAAAATGTTATATATTCTTGTAGCCTAGGTTCTGCTGTTTAATTTGATGTGCAGCATCACTATTCTCATGATTAGTACATTGTTTCACACTATTTCTTCCTCTTAAGACCGACAGGCCCCCAGTTGGGAGCCTCTTGGGCTCAAATGGCTGGTTATGAGAAAAATGTGATGCCAAAATGAATAGTTCAAATAGCTTTCGGCTATTTACCAGTATTCCATTTGCATTAGCAGTGTACCATTACATGGAAATCACGGATTGTTATGTATCTTGTTTGTGGGGTCATTTTGAATGGCAGTGTTTTGAAATGGCAAACATGTGCCTTTATGTCAGATTGATGTGTCTTATACAGAGAACTGTGTTCAGTGCATTTTAAAAAGTGGCATTTTGAATTGCAAAATGTGTGTAAAGCAGAAAATGTGTTTAGAGTTTTGTAGACTTGAGAAGAGGTTTTGCTCTCTGTGTGTCCGTTTAAATAATTGAGCTATGCATGTCATTTTAGTGTGTTAGCAGCTGGAAAAAAACTGTAAATTATGATTGCATGTAAATTTTATTAACTGGGATGTGAATTGCCAGTTTTAGATATGAGTGGACACAAAATTTGATGTGTAAGAAGCTTCAGGGCAAAAATCACAATGCCTGACTTCATATACCTGAGAATGCGATGATAGAAAACCAGTATGAAGTGAGACTAGCATGGAGAGTGACAAGCCTCAGTCCAGGGCAGTTAGTGAAGCCTGTAAACAGTATCATTTGCTGTGTGGATGGATTTCCTGACTGGTGTCATGGAGCCATCAGAGTGGAGGAGGCTAAGATACCACAGGCCTCTGCAGCATGTGTTGAAAAGTTGTATCTCCTGTTCTCCATGGTGTCATTTACCAGAGTAACTGAGTGAAGAGAATGCTCTGCTCCTTGGAGCTCAACCCCCCATGAAGAGATGAGCTCATAATCAGTACACTTTATTCCACCAATTATTCAGTAGCCTGGACGATTGGGATATACAAGGATGGGAGTCCAGAGCACACATACATGCAACCAGGTTAGCATGCATAGGGGACCACAGTTTGGTCTCTGGATGTGTGATTGACAGTCAGTAGGCAAATCAGAGATCAAAGTGTTGTGCTCTGAGGTGCTCAACAGCTAAAAGGTTATTACAGGAGGCACTTGTGCATTTGGCTGATGTTTCACCATAAGGAGCTCAGTATTAAAGAAAAATGTTGTTTGTGTGCAGCAATAAATTATTGTCAGCCTTGGATATGAGGCAAACTGTGCTGGTGAACAAGATTTAGTGCAAAAGGCTCCACAGCAGCTCCATTTTTAACAATTTGTAAGGGTTCACAATGGATAGGTTTTTTCTCCTACTTAAGTATGAAATTGCAGCAATATGTATTTCATATGGGCATTTTCCACTGGCTTGTAGCCCTAAATTGCAGTAGCCCGGACAGCTACTGATCCCTGAGAGAGCCAAACATAACCAAATATTGAAAATACATTAAAAAAGTGTATTTTCTGTATTTAGTTGTTTTCTATTTTTGGCAGGGTGTTAAGTTTTCCTATGTTTGATTGTGTTGTTGTTTGATTTTTTTTGTGAATGCTGTGCATGTGTTGTTAAATTGATGAAGGTGTTTTTTGTATTTGCTTGTGTTTTATCTATCTGCATGTCTTTTCTTAAGGTACAGTGTGGCAAGCTCTCAGAGAAAATGCACTAAAAAGCTTGCTGAATTCTTAAAGCTCCCGAAATGTTGTTTGATGTTTTTGTCTATAACATTAAATTTTCTAAAAAAAAAAAGAAAAAAAAAACAACAGTCAAAGATTGATGAGATTTGGTTGGTTGGCAGTGCTGGCAACATGCAGCCCACCAACTGCCAGAATGCATACTGTATGCTGAAATGTGGCTAAACTCTTTGGTGTATGGATATATACTGTATATAGCATCACTTTTTTTCTGATTGAGACTTGTCCACTTTGTACTAAAATACAAATACAGAACTTTCTGTATTGCCAAAATGTTTTCTTTTTTTTTTTTATAATAGCAAGCCGATTAGAAAATATTTCACAGCCTTTACATTGAGCTGTCCATCAAATACACACACACACTGAAATACAGTTTTTGTATTATTTTGTCATTCACAAGGTTATCATTTAGTGCATGTGATAAACCTGTCTCAGTCCTCAAGCTGTTGTTACTCTATCAGTGTTCAGCAACAACAAACTTTCCATTTAGTCTCTTGTTGGGTGAAGCTGCTCTGATTTATTTTCACTTTCTACACATTAAAGGATGTCTGGTGCTTTTACACAATGCTAAGTTTGTGTCTTGCCACAGCACCCTGTTCCATGTTGTCGTTTCCAGTTCTGCTCACATTTCATAGAAACATTGCATTTCACTCTCAGCTTACACACACTGGCATTTCATAGGAAATAATAGGAATCATTTACACATTACAAAATAATTGCACGCTTTTGAGTGATGAAAGTAGACCAGGCCATTCCTCACTAGCAGAAAACGAACTTCAGTATATTATTCACTAATCAGGTAGACATGATAATACAGTGAACTGCCAGGTTTTTAATTGCTTCTGCCTGTTTCAGCTTTTTAAAGAAGATAAAAGCAACACAACACGAATAGTCAGAAAGGGGTAAAAAAAAGTGATATATTATGACTAACTGCTGTAATTATCTGTGTTTCCCCAGGTAGTGG
>JBBMOC010000796.1:0-19634 GCA_037975185.1 Centropyge bicolor
TGTGCCCCTTGA
This sequence comes from Centropyge bicolor, assembly GCA_037975185.1. Lineage (NCBI taxonomy): Eukaryota > Metazoa > Chordata > Actinopteri > Pomacanthidae > Centropyge > Centropyge bicolor. Next base: position 13 of record JBBMOC010000796.1, read on the forward strand.
CTTGGCTCTGCAAATGATTTGGAAATTTCAGTCGAAAGCAGCCAGGACTGAGCCAATGGGCCTCAGCAGTCGATACTGTCCCTACAAGTCTCACATGCCTGGAATACAAAGCCCATCAGCGTTACAACTACAAGACATATACTAACAGTTGTGCATTGCGCTGTGACTGTTCAGTCAAATTCTACAGTAAATACAGTCAAAGTTTATTATTGGTCGATTCAATGTATTCTAATGTAATATCTTTTCAGTGCAATAACATAGAAATTTCTTCTTTCATGGCATTTTTATTCTCTTATGAATAATAGTATGTCTATTACTTCTGGATGCCAAAGACAAGGAAAACACGTAACATAGTGTAAATACTCAACCTCACTTGTCACTTTATTGTCTTATGCCACTTATTGTTTCTTGTTTTTTTTTATTGCTGCCTTATTTCTTAATTAGCCACTTACTGGTATTTATTTTTGAGTTACTGTTTATTGTTTGTTTCTGCTGCTGTGACAAGTAAATTTCCCCTAAGGGGGATCAATAAAAGTTCTTATCTTATCTTATCTTCAAATACAGTCCGGAATTGAAAAACATATTTTTCCTTCAAGACCTCTGTTTGTCAGAATCAGCAGTAAAACATAAGATGCTTGGTTTGTGGACTCATATGCCTCCACCCTGAAATAATACATGAAAAAACAGTAAAACCACAACAGTACAACAGCAATGCAGTGCAACAACAATTAACCTGCAATGACTCTGTACCTTATGTGCGAGCCTCTTGCAGCCATCACTGCTTGAAACAACCGCCGCTTAAAGTTGGAGGAAGAAGAAGCTTTCATCAGGACAGTGACCCTACACACTGAAACTGGACTGTTTCTTAAGACCAAAGGGGAGCAAATAGTTTTGATTTGAGTGATTTTCCCTTCCTGTGCCCAGAAATCAACTTCAAAAACTTTGGAAAAGTTAAAACATCCTGGAAAATCTGAAGACTCTCTAGAGGACGGTGTTTTTCTGTTCTTTTGTCAGTGATTCAGTCTACAAAGAAATAAAGATACACTCCACAACGTCTTTGTAGAAATCAACAGTGGCCCCAAATTCTACAATTACCAGCAGTTACCAGCTCACAGAACCTTGTACTGTTCAAATATTCAAGACATCAACACTTTGAAATGTGGGGCACTAAATGAGCACTGAACAAAAAAGATAAGAAAATGTACCATAAAAGTACAACAGGAACGCATCAAAACACTACTAAATACTACTACATTCTACAAATTCCTCCTGAAATGTTTTAACTGTGCCGACATAACTACATGTGTGCGAGAAAACTAAATTCACAGATGATTATGATTTATTGTTTTGGTCCAACTGCTCTCACCAGTTCTAGCTCTGAGAGCCCATTATAAACTAATTATCTGTGCCAGGGGTAAGTCGGATGGGATCATGCGTCTGTTGGTGTGTGTGTACATGTATCTATGTGTGTACCAATGAAACCAAAAAAGAGCTAAAGGGACAGGGAATAATATACAAACAAGTTGCCATATCAACTTGGATTGGTGACCCCTTGAAGACCCACTGAAGGTCTCCTGTGATGAGCAGTTAAGAAAACAATGCTTGGATCATGTAGGTTCTCAGATTTCGCAAAAAATTGCAGAAGTGATGTCAAAACCTGAGAACAAACTGTCATCACTAACTAGAAAAAACTATCATACAACAATATATAATCTTGTATGATGAATCTGCTCAAAAGCTTAAATTAGATTTGGTAAATAATAAAAGATTTCTGAAAACAGCACACATGTGGCCCTCAGTCAGGGTGTAGAAGTATTCTGGCATTGTAACATGTTTGTTATTGACTCACTTCCTCTGCCAAGCTTTTTTTCCTTCAGATCCGTGGGGTTAAGCTGCTGACCTTGTGGTCAAGTTCAGCAGAGATGAGAGACCAAAATAAACACTTGCTTGGATGCTGCTCCTGTTGCTGAACGTAGCCCAGTCCTGCATAAACACCCTGGGAAAACTGAGCAGCAGATTCTTTCCTTCTTACTGAAGTGTGTCGAACAAATGAAAAAATCTCACTGCATTTTCTGCCGGTTCTACTGTTCCTGCAGGCATGTGAGCCACTGAGTAAAGAAACAGCTTCAAGGTGAGACATGATACACAGACTCATAGAGCTGGGTGCAGATGTATGTGTTCTTTTAATCAATGGTGACGACTGATATCTGGGAGCGAAGCAGGGAGAGACACAGAGACACAAAGAGAAACCTTGAAAGGAAACGAAGCAAAATATGATGAATGAGTGAGACGGGAATGAGATTAGGAGTAGTCCACTGAATAAATGAAGAAATTAATGAAGTGAGAAAAAAAGAACAGGCGGCTTGACGCCGACGACGGCGACATGTTCCCTTCCCTCTAAATAAAAAGTGCTGCTTCTAAGAATAGCTGCGCTTGCCTCTGGTTACGGGCCGCGATAGCCATCATCATTAGCACCCTCGTGGTGTGATTCTCAACATAGCGCACATTGCAATGTGACTGTGGGAGATGATGGTGTGTTGCTAACTTGTCTTGTTTTTGTTCACAGGATTCTGAGATCCCTCTGGTGGTATTTTAGTACTGTGATCACTCCTACTTCATTCAGTGCTTGGATCTGCACTACAGTTACCCAGGAAATGTACCCTCTTTTGTACCTGGCATTTAAGTGCATTACGGCTGATTTAGTAGCGTTCAGGCAGCGTGGAAGATACATAACCTGGGCTGAAATTCAACAAAGTTAAGTGCGTGGAAAGTTCAGAGCTAGTCAGAGTTGCCTCTGTGTAATATTTCACGTACCCTGAAGCGCTGATATGCCGGTACAGGTATTGCAAAAAGACTTGTCACTATGTTCTGTGACACTTCGTCCCAATTAAAACCACCGTTTGTGGCTATGAGAATCTAAAAGGAATAGAGCAACGTTTTGGGAAACGCGCCTGCTTTCTTGCCGCGAGGCAGATAAGGAGATCAATACCGCTCTCATGTCTGTACATTAAATATTGTATGATGCTGACAGACAGGAAACTGTTGGAATAGATTAGTATAGGTTGTCAGTTCCCTATGTTAGCTGTCATGTGTTAACCTAACAACTGACCTCATGTTTATAGGTAATATATTTAGGAATCTTCAGTCTTCAGTCAGTGTTTTTCCTATATGCATTCAACAGTGGCGCAGCACCACTGAAATCCAAAAATCTCCCCCAAACGCAATAAACTCACTATCTCTACTTTAAGCAGCCAGAGTCAGGGACGAGCAAGGATTATAAATTGAACACCCCCAAACATAGCCACCATATAGCAGTCTGTTATTTGACCTTTGAAAGTGCACCTGGCTGTGAGGATGGCTCTGATGTCTACCAAGTACAACAAAGTTCAGCAAGGGCACGGGGACAATATGGACTAACACAAAGTTTGGCCACTCCTCTTTTTCAAAGGGAGTGCCCTGTCTGCCTTTATGGAAATTCTGTTATTTAGCAACTCCATAGTCACAGAGAAGATATGCATATTCAAAAGGATCAGACATCTTAAAGGCCACTAAACTCTATTATGTGAAACTATTAAATTCCACACAGTGACAATTCACACACACTGAGAGTGATAAGTTGGCCATAACCAAGCGGCAACCTCCGGCACTGAAAAATGAAGCCAATGCGGAAGTGCAAAAAAGCTACAGTTCCTCGAATAACCACTAGAGCAGGCTGCAGAAGGGAGTCAATTACATTTGAGCCCCATGTTAAAATGTCCGATTTTACCACAGAAAAAAACATATTTACAGCCTGGTTCAAAACATGGCTCTAGTCTCATAAGCTGTTTTTCTACTCCATGACAACTCTTGGGGGGGGAGGGATTTTTTTAAAAGGCGTTCGTTTAAAATATACAGCATACATCATTATGCACAATTCATAGCTGTCAATCTAAGTGGCGCCACTTTGATTGACAACTAGCCACTGACGGTCTAAAGGGCGTCACCCCGGCTAATTCTAGTCACCGAGTTTGGGAAAGAGATCGTCGTGGGGTTAGCCGGCTAGCAACGATACTTAGCATTTAACCTAGCTGGTTAGCCGTAGCTAGTTTGATTATTTGGAATAAAGCAGCTTTTTTCAGCAGCTTTTTTCAGCCAATAGCGTTCATTCGACCCGCCTCAGCTCCGCCCTCGCTCCACCTCTTTGTCCATATTTGGAGTAACCGGAGGTAGGCTACCAAGATGGCTGCGCACTACGATTTGCTTCATTTTTGCTCTTCAGAAACCTATGGGTGACGTCACGGACACTACGACCATATTTTATACAGTCTATGGCCATAACAAGGTAACAATGTCACATCAATTTGCTGTCAATACTTCCCATTAGGGACATCAATAATGTCAACAATTTCCCCCGCGTATGACTTTTCCTGTTATTGAGGCAGATCAAATGATTCAATAAAAACATAAGCACCAGAACCCAAGTCGTAGAGGAGATCCAGACACCTTCTTTGTACAGAAAAAACCACAACAGCACAATAGATAGGGGAGGTGTTGATGCTTCTCCTTCTATGTCATCAACAGACGAGATGATGGTGACACACTCCTTTATCTGCTCCCAGGCCTCTACTTGTCACACTTGCTCATCGCAAAACCAGTTGGTGAAGCCAGAGTATCATTTGGGTATGTGGGTCACATTTGTTTTTCTATCATGTAGAATACAATACATAAAATATCAAGTACATATTTATTTGACTATTCATTTTTTGGAGTTATATTTTTGTTACAGCCTTTGTTGGTTGTAATAATGCAGAACTGTAAGTAATGTGGAGTGAAGGATTGTATTTTTCCTATCATGAGCAATAATCCACCTTCACTGAGTCTCCTAAATGTCATGGACTTTATCACTGCAGTGCCCGGAATAAAAGCTACTTTAAGTTGTCTCACAAGACTAATATGTTTACTGCTCAGAGAGGTCCCTAAAGGCGCGGCCGCTTCTGTCAGAATGCCACTTTCTTCCAGTTGTACACATTGTGCCGGTTAACATTTTCATATCTCATTTTTAAATTCTTCCAGCTCTAAAACTGATCTGTGCACCGTGTGGCCTGTGTCCTCATACTCCCCCCCCCCAGATTCACAAAGTAGGTCCTGCAAGTCCACAACAGGGTTTTTCCTGCACAGAGAATTTCAAGGCTGCTCCTTTGCCATAAATACAACGCTGCTTGCACAAAACCATGACCATGTTTTCAATGATTATTCTAAGAGTGTGGTGTTGAAGGCGACACTGCCAATAACAGCAACAGAGGAGTCACTCCAGGCTGGCGTTAGGTAAAAATACAGCATATAGCAAGATGATTCATGAGCTAATTAGCCCGGGCCATTAAAAGCACAGTTCACATTGCTAACAACATGCGGTAAACTTGTTGGGTCTGACAGAGATCGGTTTGGAGACATATGCTAATTCTAAGTAGTACGTCGCGTTGACATGTGTCACCCATAACAGCATGTCACTCGTGTTCCACTGGCAGGTAAAACTGGTAGCAACGGCCTACGACTAGTCAAGGTTGCATACCTCTAACAACGACAGTGGCACACCATTGTTATATCATGAAGGACAGGGGCATGTGCCAGTGTTAACATGAGTGACATACAATATCAACTGTCAACAATGATGTCATTCACAATTGGCATATACCACTAAAACAAGAGTGTCACACTGATGTACCAAGCAATAGAAGTGTGGAGAGTTTATCTATAGACCCTTGATGTGCATAAGGAAAGTGGGTACAGATTGCAAAGCCTCTTGAGACAAATGTGTAATTTCTTTCTGGGTTATATGAATAAATTTGTCGACGAGTTTGCCCTCTTAAAATTCTGATGCGGCGCATTGGTAATGGTGACAGGTGTAATGTTAGTAAGCTAACATTGCTAATTGACACTAAACTACTGACACTACTGTACTGAAGTCCTATCACTGTAAGCCACGGCCTCGTGAGGCTCCTGACACCATACAGAGAAGAATCAAGACCTCAATGACACATTATTAACAGAAACTAAAACAGAGGTAAGAACTGCAGGGATTTTGTAATTGAATTGTAACATTTGTGTGAGGCATTTGTACAATTTATTATTTATTCTATTTATTGTTAATTTACCTTGTAACTCTTTCATTTTGAATTTAAACATGCTCATGCCTCCAAAAGCTGCTGTATCAGATTATCTAAATCATAGCTGGTGCTTCCTATATTCACAGTCAGAAAGCAGGGCCGTGCACATCTGTTCAGGATGGAGCACATGTATAAATGTATTTTATTTATTTTATCTACTGCAGCTGTAAATTAAGGTTCAGTAGGTCACGGTAGAGATCTTGAGGCAGGAAAAGCCCCGTTGTGAGTTAGTGTATCAGCCTTGGCTTGGTGATGCCGAGGCTCTCTACATGGTTAAAATTCATCTTGCAGCCATGTTCTCACTCTCTGCCTCCCCGAAGATCCCTGAGTACCCTCAAAGGCAGCATCACTTTTCCCACTTAGCTATGATACAATCATGACATAAAAACAAGCAAGCAAACATAAATACGCAGACTTACACAAAAAATATTTGCAGCACGGGCTACAAGTTTCACTGGTCTCATAACAAAATGTGCCTGTTTGTGGCTCATGACTGTTGAAGATGGTGAAGAAATACTGTCAAAAAGAGGACACATGGCTGGAAAAGGCTGCAGAACAATCCATTCAGGAGCAGGAGCGCCAAAGGAAGCATAATGAGCTTAAGACATGGTAGGTGATGTTGACTCTCTCCTGTTCATTTCCACTAAAACAGTGTGAAGAGATGATATTGGTGAATCCCATGCTGGTGCACATACGACGAACCCGCAGGCTTACAAATGAGCGATCTCACAAAAAAAAAAAGAAAAGTTGCAGCTTCTCGCGTTTATCTGACAATCTGACCAATCAAATGAGGACAAAATGTGGCTAACCTGGACTCTGTACCATAGTAAATGTTTATGTGAAAAAAAAATTGAAATCCTTTATTTATATCAACAAAGACTGATACCAATGGCATTTCATTTAATCATCATGTGGCTGTAGTGCTAAAATGCTCTCTCCAGCATCACCCTTCTCTTCTGAGGGCTTTAGATCCAGGAACGAGTCCAGGAAAGAAACAGGCAGAGCCAAGATTAGATTTTTTTTACTGAAAAGATACAATCAATGAATGGCAGGCAGAAATCACACACGCCTTACTCATTTTCTATAACGCCAGCAAAAAAAAAAAAAATGAATGAATGTACGAAGGGATGTTAAGAAAAAGAAAACATGACAAGATCTCGAGGAGGATTTGAGGAAAGAGCATCTGCGTAATATTGTGGAATGAGAAAAGCAGCCGAGGCCTGTTTTTCAAACATTAAGTCAATGGAAATCTAAAGCACTGATGGTATGCCACCCAACATTTGCGTGTTGATGCTTGAGACGCCTCACAGTCCCAGCGCTATTAGCCGAGAGTGACAGCTGAAAAAGGTTTTTTTTAATTACACCTAAATATGAAGAAAAGCAAATGCTGCATCTCTGCCTGCAAATGACTGGAGATCGGATCCCTCTGATGCCTCCTCTCCAGAGACAAACATGCTACACTCATGCAGATTTATTTTGGCACATTTCTGACCTTTAAGTGATTTCTCCGCTTCGAGAATCTGCTGATGTAGATGTTTCAACCTGCCTATAAACTGAGTGATGAGATTGTGGTTTTTTTTATTCACTGACCTCACACGTGCAGGTGCAGCTGTCGGCATCAGAATCAGGTTAGCTCAACAAGCTGCTGTGTTCATCCTCTTTGTTCTAGACCAGGGGTTTTCAAAGTGTGGGATAGTGAGCTTCCCTAAAGAGAACTCAAAAGCATGCCGCCCCCCCTTTACCCCCCCTAATTATTATTACTATTATTACTGTTATTGTTGTCGCTTTGTATGTTCCACACAGGCTTAAAAAAGGTTTTAAACAATAAATGCTATACACATCTTTATTTTTGTAAACATCTTAAACATGTTTGTATGTTCTTAAACATATTTTTAAAACATTTTTATCATCTTTATCTCTGTGTGTGGACAAATATCTTTTTAAAACACATTTTAACATCTGTATGTTTTAACATCTTTTTTAAACACATTTTAGCATCTGTTTTTAACATATTTTGAGTTTTTGAATATCTTTTTGAATACATTCAATTTAAGGCCTCTTTGTGCAATTCCTCAAATCAGATAATAAACAGATCAACGTCAGTCAGATTTTTTTTTTATCATAGCGGCTTGGTGGTTAAACTTTGGTGCTTGGTTTCAATATGACGCCGGAGTTTACATGGTGGCATACTGTCGTTAGCTAGCACCTCTTTGCAGATAACACTCTGTGGCAGCGGAGCATCATCAGGACCAATACATGAAAAGCCAAACTTTAAATAATCAGGGTCATACTTCCTCCGTTTTCAGACTCTGTGCCCTCTCTCACTTTCACTTGAGATAATCGATCCATCTCGTCTCTTGTCAGATGTTTACACTTTTTTTTTCTTTTCAGGTTTATTTTTTCACTGGCTGCGCCTCCCCTGAAGCCCTCTGGCGCCCCCCAGGGGAGGTGCGCCTCACGCTTTGAAAACCGCTGTTCTAGACAATATGCTAAAAGTAACATATATAGCACTCAAGTTACATGCTACATAGAGCACATGTAGTCCTTTAAATGAGTTGGTGTCTTGGACCAAAGTGCATTTTGCAAGTAGAATTAAATCCCGACCTCTCAGGTAGCCCAGTGCAAGAATACAAATCAAAGTCAGCTGATTTTCTAATTTTCAGTTCTGGATTTTCCTATCCAACAGTCACACATAAATATTACAGAATTTACTGCTTTTTCTTTTTCTATGGAAAATTCAACAGAGATATGTTGCATGGACCCCATCCAGAGATGCATGGGTGACTTCCTCTGGCATCTCATTAGCATACTGCCATTTTGGTGTCAAGTGGACAATGTTCTGCACCTTCTGCTGCCTGCCAGCTCTGAACATGTCCAACGCACACGGTCATGGTGAACTAAAGTTATAGTATAAATAGTATATTTTTCAATTTAAAAAAACTGAAACAATTTCATTCCAATTATGTCAACATTCCGAGAAAGAAGGCACATTAAAGTTTGATTCTTCAAGGAATCTTTCTGCCCAACAGTTTTAATGTATGAAGGCTTTTCCTTTCAAATGAACTTTCCCAACAGCTGCCAGTTCCACCTGCATGCTTTAATGTCAGTGGTGCGTAGTCTCAAAGCAGGAATTTGTTCACCAGATTATTCAAGTTACCTTGATTGAATCCGGCCCAACCAGCCCCATGCTGTTGTGAACTCACCACACACGCCTGCTCTTACAATAAAAAAGCATGATGTGGTGAGAAGTCATGACTGGTCACATGGCGTAAACAGGAATGAGAATATTAGCTTCGCCTTGGGAGAAGCTTCTCTGGACTCTTTACTGGCTTTTCAAGTTAGCAGTACGTTGGAGTAGGGAAAGCATGAGAGGAGCAAATATGATTTGGCTATTATTGCCACCAGCCCCTTTCACACCCAGTAATAAAATATGATAATGGATTCCACCTAAACTCACCTTTTCCATGTGAGCCCCGAGGTGTTCAGCCACAAATATATAGCAAGCGTACTGACTATTTCAGCAACTTTGAACCCTGCATCTTGATATCTGTAATTAGCACCCACATTCTATTTCTCCATTTTAAGAATGCATTGAAAACTGTGCTTAAGTAAGAGTACATAAATCTCATCAACAAAATTAAAGTAGCAAAAGTAAAAGTTCACATTATACATATACCTCATGACAGTGTTACAATATTATATGTTTTATTCTATTGTTGGATCATTATTACTGACATATCAATGTGCAAGCTGCATTTTACTGTTGTAGCTCATTTTAACTGCTGTTGGGCAGTTTAATCTGTCACAAAGTACCATATTCTAATTTGACGTGAGCTTAGCGGACCTTTTGCATGATGGTTTCAAATATTTTTAAACCATTGCCCCGAAACAACATTGGTGACAAAACAATTCTCTGCAGCTCTGCGACAGTGTAGTTTGGTGTGCAGTTCCAACATGGACCAGTTCAAGCCCTCCCAATCATTTGCATTGGAATATACCTACTCCTTCATAAATGCAAAAGGGCAAAAATATAGTGTTGGAAAACTGCCTCCTGATATGATGTGAAGAGGGGAAAGGTGCGTTCCTGGCAGGCAGCTGTGAGTCATTTTGTCAGGACATTCCTGCAGGACTCATACCATCACTGCAGTGTTTGCAGGTTAAAAGGTCTCTGCCTCCAAACCTGTGGAATAGCTACAGGTGATGGGCTGATAGTATTCATCTGTCCAGCTGCTGATAGTGATGCAGTCGTAGTGTGATGACAAGCAGGGGCTGCATTGCTAGCTTAGGTTATAAGTCAACTGTGATATATGTACTGTCAGCACTTACAGTAAAAGTTCATTACTGTCATTTGCACAGAATTATGGACATTTTGTATGACAAGATTTATTATCATTAAACTGTTGTATATTTAGAGATGATGGCAATATGCTGGATTCGTTTTCTTGTCATTGGAATTCAGCGTCCCGTCTAAGAATCAGAGGTTTGTTTGTGTTTCTTTTCAGCCTGTTCAGTTATGCAGATAGTTAGATCCCAGAAACAAACCCAGTTTAATACTTAAATTTACTGAAAGATTAAATATGTAAATGAGAGATTGAAAAAAACAGTCATAGCTTAGTGAATCTGGCACCTTATTTTTCACTTGGTAGTTGATCCAAAAACTGAAATATATCATTATTATTATTATCAAATTCATATGCTCATATTATTAATTAGATGGGAGAAAGCACAAATTGACATGACGAGTACAGTGCTTCAATCCCACAACAGACAACTTCATTTTTGTCTTTTCATCAAGTTACTCAATTAACATTAATCAGTGACAGATGATGAACTAACGTCTGTGAAATTAGCCATTTCCACGGATGAAAGTGACGGTCAGCACTGGCTGAGAACGAGACGCTGCTACCTGAGTTTTCAACACTGCTCCTTGCTAATAATCACTAGCGTCAGAAAAAGGCTAATCCATGTATTTTCTCAAACCATGACATCAGAACAGAGTCGATCACCGGTGCGACCAAATCATCTCTAACACTCACACTTTGCTTTTCGTTGTCATATGCAACTGCACTGCAGAGGCCCGCTGTCATAAAGGAGAGTCCTGCTGCAACACCGGTAAGCTCACATGGACCAAACACAGTACAGAAACTCATACAGGGACTTTTCTACAGCATGCTGTATGTGATGATCTTGCTATGCATCCTATATCATGGAATCATTATCATTAGTCATTGTAATGATTTTGGGTATCCAGGGTACCAGAAGTTAATGTCCCGTTCGTTCTCTCCAACGTTTCTTCAAAATGCACTTCCAAGGCTCGGATGGACATAAACTTTACTGGCTGAACTATCAGTACAAACTGCTTCAGGAAATATCTGGTTCTTAGATTAAAAGTCAAAGCTTGTATACAGAAAAACATTTCACTTTTTGGTCAAACAAGTGGAAACTAAGATTACACTTTGTGGAAAAGTGATCAATTTGACATACATGGTAATATAATACATACTGTATCCTGCATCTCATTGTACTTTCTGTGTTAGAGTACAAATCACAATGGTTATATAATAGTAAACATAGCTTGTCTTTTATGTCTTTCTTTTTCCAATAATTTAATTATTTTTCATTTTCTGAGACGTTTAAATGATAGAGACTTAACTTTTACCAGCTGTGAAGCACTAGTGACAGCACACTTGTAAATTAAGGTGTTTTTATTGTGTATACTGACTGAGTATTCTTTCTACAGTCGCTTGCAGTGTGAACATACTACATACACAAAACCCAGTTAGATGTATGTAGTATGTAGGAAGTGGGATGCAGCTTTGGATTGTAAATTCTGCCACTAGGGCCTGTGCTTTGTTGCAAGAACGGCAAGAAGAAAGCATTTGAATTCCCTACAGTTCAGCTTGTTCTCCATCGCAGCATCAGTCGAGGCTCAGGGACATCGCAGTATTTAAAGCCATTCGCCATGTCAAACTGAAAACTTAATTTCTCCAAAACAAAGGCAGACTGCCATAACAAAAACATTTCATATTGCTATGTGCTCTGGCGGACTCGTGCAATTCTGCGCTAAGGAACGATGAGCACATCAGGAACAGAAAACTCTGAAACAAGAGTTAAACTACTTCTGGAGCCAGCAGCTTTTAGTTATGCGCTTGTCACTCCTTATTCAGATTTCCCTCTGCGGCCATGTAAATCAGCCTGATGGTTTTTTTGTGCATCTCTACAGTAGCATTAGAGTGGCTCTAGCACAGCCTTCAGTTTTTGAGAGGACACTCTGGATAAGTGAGGATAATACGAGGCGGCCCATGCTTCATCCACAGTTCTCTGCTTCCGTGCCGCCATAATTACATTTAGCCCCTGCCTCGCCTGGAATTAGAAGTAAGACTTCAGAGCACATACCTGAGCCCCCTCTCTCTGGCTCACCTTCACTCCTCCCTTCCCTGACTCTCCTCTCGCCCATGATGACTCAGTAAGCACAATCTTCCCAAAAATCTCATTAAGGCCCACCACAGCCACCGAGTGCTGCTGCATTATTCATGTGTTTTTCCCAAGCACTCTCAAAAAAAAAAAAAAAAAAAAAAAAAAAAAGGGTGAATAATTCCATCTGATGTTTAAAATGCACAGCAAGAAAAATATCAGCTAGGTTACATCTGAGCATACCTTTAAACTAACAATATTGTTGCGGGGCCCCGAGGAACTTAGGAAAACTCATCCGTGAGAAGTGACCACAAGTAACTCATAAACATAAACATATGATTTTTATAAATAATCAAATGCGCTTCTTTCATAAAATGCAAGATTAGACATAATGGATTATATTGAAATCGTTTAAAGACCATCAGTTTCAGACCACATGTGACTCATCTCAGGACCGAGATATTTCCTTGGGACTCATTAGCTTGCAAGCATTAGCATTTTATTTATGCATGCTAATCCACCTAACGCTGTATGTGTTCTTCACACTCCCCGCGGAGCCATTCATTGTATCCATTAGGACGGCTAAAGAGATCTGCATAATTCTTCCAGCGAACCTGCCAAACTTTACAGACGTGGAGAACTCGTCCTTGTGTACAAGCGCAGAGATAAGAGTGTTTGGGTGTGAGGGTGTGCACTTGCACCGTATCACAATGTATTTGTGTAACTGCAGCGGCTGGCGAAAAAATGCTGATGAATATTTTAGTTACAGCTATAGTACATAAGGCTGGTCAAGTATTTTGGTGGATTGTTTTGATGGTCTGACCAGCACATATCTTATGGCTGAGCTCACCAACACCAAGCTTTCTGATGTTTTTGTGTTTGGCGAGTAGGGCCTGTGTAAAAGAGAGTCAGAGCAAGGCAGCCAGAAACATGGCTCAAATGGGATGTTCATGTTGTTCTGTGTCTGCAAGATGTGTAAAGTAGGCAACTGTTGTTTACCAGGGTAGCCAAAAAAAACCTGGCTTGGCAAGGCAATGGTAAATAAGTATGTTTCTGATTCAGAGTCTTTCTGCTCCTGAGTTGTAGCCTGGTTCCAGACCTCTGAATTGCCACCCACACCTGTTATCATTCAGACTTTCATATAGGTCTGGTGGTGCCTACTGTCAGCTTAAGAGAAAAAAAAAAAAAAAAAAAAAATCAATCACCACATCACAGCTCACAGCAGGATTAACAATGGTGATATCTTCATTCATAGTTAGCTAGCGATTTCATTATGTCAATGAAAAATAACTTTAATAATCTTCATTAAAAACAATGTCAAATATTTCGTTAACTGCCTTTTGTTAATTTCCTTAATAACCGAGAATGATGTCATCAGAAAGGACGTGCCGCATTCCACCGATTGATTAGGACAAACAAAACAAAATTGTGTTTATCCCCAACAGAAATGGGCAAACACAATGTTGGCGAAATAATGTTCCAAAATAGTGATTGAGTCTGATCAGGCTCCCCTCGTTATCCAGGCCAGCGAAAGCACATTTTAAATCTACCACATGCAGAGATAGCGTTTCTCTCCTTGAGTGATGCTCATCCTAACTGCAAAAACGAACCAAGCATATTTTTTGTCTCAGTCGCACAGTGCACAACAACAAATCACCTCTGGCAAGGAAATGCAGAATTCACTCAGTTTAGAAAATGTTAACGGAACAATTTGGTCGATGGCAATGATGCAGAAAAACAGCCAAGTTAGTGAAGCACAAAAATATGGTACTGTGTATTGGATCTGGATCCTGTGCTGCCAGGTCTGACGAGTAACCCAGAATTTTCCTGGCGAGAACAGTTGGATGGCTCGAGCCTGTCAGTATCCTGGGTGATAAGTGTAGAACTAAATCCCACTTTGATCTCACAGATTAACATCCTTCAGACGGCAGATGTAGAATAATCTCTGATGCAGCACTAGTATGCACATACACGCAAGCATAAATGTATAGTGATGCGGCCTTCCCTCGTTGTCCCCACTGGGATCTATATTTGTGACACAGCTAAAGACAACATAAGGAACCGGAACATTTTCATGCACGCCGGTTGTGTGAGTAACTGAGAACGCGGTATAATTTCATGACTCAATTTTTACCTTCACATGAGACATATGCTGCAGGCAAGCCCCAAGGAGGCCAGGAGATTCCACAGCTGTTGCTATTAAATATGCAAATTGGTAAAATATGGTTCCAACTAAATATAACCCACCATTAAAATCTTAGTGTTGCATTAAGTAGGAGTATAACACAATAATGATCCCACTGAGTCACAAACTCAGGATGATTTAAGCAACCTCTGAGCGTGATGGCTGAGGATGCTGGGAAAGAAGCGGACGTATGAATAAATATGCGTGCATCAATCTAACACTGATGTTACAGCGGGGTGTTGTATGGCTTTGTCTAAGTGTTATGGCTTTTGGCAGAGCTGTGGCTTGTATTAACTCAGCCAAAATAAAGTATATCGAGCATTGCCGGATGCACTGCATCTGAAAACTAGACAGCCGGGAAAGATGAAGTATGAGTTGTGCTTGACTTTACGGTCCTAATTTGCATGGAGTATTGAAGTACAGCCAAACTTTAATTCAATTTCACAGTCACCTAACATACATGTGCCATGATGTTTCCACAGCTTCTCTCTCTTAGTATCATGAGGACGAGAGCCTCTCATCCTCATGTGCCGTGAGAGTGGAAACTAACTCAGACTGGCAGATGGGTAGAGGGCATACAGTAAACAGCCACGCAGGTCAGGGTGACATTAAATGTCTTTCACTGGCCAGCTCATTAAAGAGGGGAGCTCTCACAGGAAGCAGGCTCACATTTACAATGTATGTAATTGTGGTAATTTCAAAATTTTGCTTCTGAGGCGTTTATTATTTTTGACTTTTTAAAATGTTTTTGATCACTTACTATTTTCAGCATTCCTTCAAATAACATATACATTTCCTGTTATTTAGTCACTAATTTGATAAAAACATGTAAAACAACTTTTTATAAGTCTCACTGGTGTCGTAAGCGGAGTCCGACTCAGCGCTCTGGTGGGCTCACTTGGCAGCGCTGAAGATGCCCGGCATGCTGTCATGGTCATATTCACACTGACCTCAGACCAGTGAAACACAGCAGACCAGGGGCCTCATGTACAAAGACTTGCGTGGATTTCCTACTAAAACATGGCGTACGCTCAAATCCAGAAAACGTCCTACGCACAAAAAAATCCAGATGTATCAATCCGTGCGTGCGAATGAATCCAAGCACATTTTCTTTGTACATCTGAATCAACGTGGAATTGAGCGCAGGTGTTGGAGTACCCGACCCCTCCCAGTCCACGCCCCAATTTACATATGCAAATCGCATTTAAATGAGCCAGAGATTCTCCTGTCCGCACGATCGGGAATCAGAAAAGCATGAGCAAGACGCCGTTTGACCAGAGAGTCGCTGCAATTCTGGGTGACACTGCTCTCGGGGGGGTGGGAGCACATGTGGGTGACTCTGATTAAAAAGAAGGTACGTATGTATTTGTGTAACTCACAACAAATGTGTTCATACAGTAGCCTCCTCACATACACATCCTATAAGATAGAGGTTCATGCGTAAATGCTGTATGTGTGCTATTATTTGGTTTGAAATCTTTTGAATTAAAATTTAAACATGGCAGCATATAAAAGAGGGTATCAGAGACTTTGACTCATGTTTGATCGCTAAATTTATTTTAAAACACAGCCGTCCCCGGCGTCTCCGGCTCGGGGGATTCCTCTACCGTCCCTGGCTTCCCCGGCGTCAGTACGCCGCAACCTGCTGCTGCCGCCGCCCGCCCGACTGGCCGTGTCCTTCCCCCTGTTGTGCTGGAGTCACAAGACGAAATAGTGAGAGCAATAGGCGGCATAAATGATCGCCAGATCAACTGATAGGCGTCCTCACAAATATCAGTGAATCAATAAATGCATTGGTGAATAAGTGAATTCTGCGTCCTTCCCTCTTTTACATGATTGAAATCAAATGTTGCCGGGCTCGGGTGGCCTCCTGGGTGGGATACAAGTTAATGGGTCCAGCTTCTGGTTCGTGAGTCCTGTTGCACATTAGTGCAGAAGTGCGCCGGGGAAAATGTGAGGCTGATTAAGACAATTCAGACTTTACGCACGGGGTTATTAACATGAGTACTTTGCACACAGAGACAATCTGGGGCTTGTTAGAAAGATCTTAAGCTGCAGTTTAACCAGCAAAAAACAGCAAGTCACAAACTTTAACCAGTGACTAGTAATGATGCTGTGAAGTCGATAGCTCTGATTACATTAGGGAAACCGGCTCTCGCTGCAAACTGCGCTTTAATGTCGACCTGTTCAGCTGCATGATATGGGAATCTGATATAACTGGCTGACTTGCTGATAATGCTGTCCCACACGGCTGGCTCGGCTCAGGGTCGACTGACACATTCCCGATCAGCCGGCCAGCTCCCTCTGGTCCCGGTTCCCAGGCACCCCAGTGTGGTCAGCACCTGTATGGGCACAGGCAGCGCATGGCTCCTCGCCGTGTTGCGCTCCGAGGCCGGCTCGGCTCTACGGCGCTGATGAGCCCGCTGTCATCTGTGCCAGCAAATCTTCTGTCTCTGTAGACACGCTCTCTTCTTACTGCACCATTTGCAATGTCTTCCATTGCTAACGCAGCCATAACGGTATTTTTTGCCCCACTTTACGCATGCTTTTGAAGCAGACACCTGCGTATGGTAATTTTTCATCAGTATTAATTGTTCACGTGTCTCTGATATACACATCACTTAGTCCGATGATTAATTGTTTTCATATTTATGTATTACAACAGTTTCCCAGCATCACCTCTAAGTGTCGCCAAAGGATCCACAGCTGTAGAAATGTGCGTACGCCAGCCATGAAGTTGGCGTGAAGCACCGCACATTTTCACGGTCATTTCACTCTTGATACATCTGAACGTTGCCGTGAAAAAGGGCGTACGCCACTTTTTTGTGCGTACGCACGTTTTGTACATGAGGCCCCAGGACTTCCTTCAGTCTGCTGAGCATGGATCAACCAGCTGGCCGTGACGCAGGGACCCCTCTCTCCACGCAGCACCCAACAGTCACAGCATGCGCAGGCTAGGGAGGGGACAGCTTTGCTATTTGGAGAGTGATACTGGTAACAACACTGAAAGCGCTTCTGACTGTCCAAAATTGGAAGGCCTGCTGTTGATCCAAAAACGTTCTCCTCCTTGGCTGACAATTTTAGAAAAGGCCTCATTTAAACTTGTCATTTTGCATCTGATATTTCAACAGAAAGAATAGCTAGATAGATCATAGGTCTTTCTAAGTAAAATCTGGGTCAAGAACAAAGAAGAAGACGTGGTGGCCTATGGACCTAGTCACAATAGCAATTTAAATTAAGGAAGCAATTTCAGTCAGTTCTAATAGAATCAGCACATTCAGTGGGTTCACACATGGGGCAGAGAAAATCAAAACTTTGGTGAACTTTTGGAGGAACCGAAAGCGGACAGTATGACCCTTGAAGGGATTGAGACCTAGACCAGTCCAAAATGGAGGACACAATCATTGCTTATTAGCTAGTGTTGCACCATCAACATTCATTAGCTGCTGACCAAAGAACAATGTTAAGCAGGCAGTTTGCGAACCTTAACCGTGCTGCACTTGCCTTGTGTAGATACTTAAAAGTGTAAAAAGCGTAACTGAACATAATCAGGGATTTTAGGCAGTGTTCATCGGCATTCTCGTCTGGTGGTAGTAGGGCTGCACAATTAATCACGAGCACGATTTTGGCTGCCACGATTAAATTAAGATGATCGTCGGCGATTTTAACATTTAAAAAGCGAGCTCTGTTGCATGTGGTCAAATCAAGCACTTTCTCAACCCAATAGTCAGCCAACCACCAGGGGGCGACCCATAGGTTAGGGCCTCATCATTACGCTGCCTAAACAGCAAGCGAGTGAACCCTGCAGCAGCGGCAGCTTCAAATGATTAAACTGTGAGAGAGTGCAATGTCAGGAGCAGCAGGCAGTGACAGTGAGGAGCCGCTAGTGCCTCGTAAAGGAGCAACATCTACTGTTGACTCTTTTCCACTGCGCTGGTGCTAGTGCTAGTTCAGAGCCAGTGCCTGACTTAGCACCAGTTCTTCGTGTTTCCACCACGTAAGCACCGGCTCCAGGTGCTAAAAACCGGTGCTTAACAGGCACCAACTCTTCACTGGTCCAGAGCTCAGCACAGGCTACGTCAGGGGCTGGGGGCGGGGTTATCGTTAGTGCCGGTAGCCAGTTTCCAAATCGCAATTGCGACCGACTTTCGGGCTGGGACACACAAGCGGTAATTTGTGTTCGTTTTCGCCAGGACGTCCCTGGTCTGATCGCAGATATATTGAACTGACTCCCAGGACACAAGGAAGTTCTGCACAAACTTTTGTGCGCTGAAATCAGGTGTCCGCGAGATCGCGGATGTGTCCAGGCAACAGGCGACCTCCGCCTCGCGGTCAGCCTTAAGTCCCTCTATAAAGATACATTTTCATTTTATTTTATAATTGCATTCTGCATTTATTTTTTCCCTTTGTCTTTGGGTAAATTTTAGTTTATTGTTTATGATTTATGATTATTTTAAGTTTCAATTTGAAAACTTGTTTGTTTAAAAAAGAGAGTGCAATAAAAAGGTATGTTTTACCTAACATAATGAATAATCGTGATTAATAATTGTGATTACAATATTGATAAAAATAATCGTGATTATCATTTTGGCCATAATCGTGCAGCCCTAGGTGGTAGGGTTGAAAAAAAAAAACAAATGCAAATAATTACTGCTATATTTAATGCCTCTCAAAGGAGTACTACACTTCAGAAACACAGGCTATTTAAAGTCGATCTTGTAACTAATGAAATTATTCACACAAGCAGTACAGTTTGGTCAAATCATGAACACAAACCGTATGAAGTCCATTTGATCAGAAGACAACACATGGGCAGCTATCATGAGCGTCGAGGCTGCTGCTGGCCTCATATTTTGGATAAACAAAGTATATGTATAAGT
>JBBMOC010000797.1:0-19573 GCA_037975185.1 Centropyge bicolor
TTAATTACGTAGTTTTCTTCACAGCACCTACTTCATATTTGGTACATATATCAATCAGACCCTGCTCTTTTCACTGATCTCATTTGTTTTGTGGTAAACCTTGTCAGATTTTTGATATAAACATTCAAAATACAGACGTGACAAGCTTTTCCATTTTTAGAGGCCTATATATGAGAATGTTTCATTTCTGTCACAGATATAACTTGTTTCCCTGATAGAACTATAACATGTCTCATATATTGAAAAGAATCAGACATGTGGTGTCATTAAATCTGAAGATATAGAGAGCCAAAAGTGCTACCGTGGACAAACGTGCAGTCCAGGAAGCCATATTTGACATGTCATGAATCTGGAAATATATCACACACACAGCTCCTTCGGTGTACAGAGCATCATTCTATCTATATGAAAATTTGAACCATTTAGTGCGAACAGTTCAAAAGTTATTAGGCATCAAACTATGGATGTTTGATTGTAACACTGGTTTCTATGCTAAATTAGGCCATGCCCCCTTTTTGAAGGCTTAATATCTCTGAAACTAGTGGAGATATTGGACTCAAATTTTGCACAGCAGTTATTAGTAACAAGGACATTAAAATATGAAAATATGAAGTAAATCTGAGATGGTCAGTCGGCAGCCTTCTGCTGATTTGGCATGGACTTACCCTTATTACAGAAGGACATTTGTTTCAAGGAAAACTGAGATTGAGGAAGGATGGAAAGAGTTCTGGCTGAAGAGAAACGTCTGCAGTTTCATTCAGATCACTCGACTGATGTTCAGCCAGAGAGTAGGAGGCAAAAGAAGAGGAAGAGGAGGAGGAGGGCGCTGAGTGAAATGAGATGTTTGTGTGAAATGAAAACCTGCAGTTTGAAGTCTTCGGGGTTCAGACTCCACACAAAGAGAAACTCTTACAACATCCTGGCCTTCAGCCTCCAGAGAACAGATCTGACAGTGAAAACCACTGACAGAGACAAATTAGGTTTCATTTCATTTTTTCATGAATTCATGTTTTAAAATGAACATGAGATGGGACAGCTTTTACACACCAACAGTAAACAATGGCACCACCTAGTGGTGTGAAACAGGAATACAAGAGAGTTGAAGTTTAAAATTAACGTTGGAGTTTAAGATCAACTCATTAGTTTGGAAAGAAGAACAGGTGAAACCCAACAGACCAACAATCAGATTTCAAACAGCTGATTGCAAACTGACCATCAGGCTCTCAATGTCCTGATGTCTTTGAAACATAACTTGCAGAGAACGTTTCTGCACCTGGAACAAAATTTGCATCTGGACCAGAGAGAGCTCAAACATTCATCCATCACAGATGCTGAAACATGAGACACAGAAGTTTGTCCAGTTAAAAATCTCAAGAGGCCAAAGTGCTGACAGACGAGTGGCTGACACAGGAAATGGTTCTTATTTATTGAAGACAGGCAGATGGCAGCGTCTGAAATCTGTCCACAACTGTTGCCCTGAAGGTTTGTACAGACAGACTGTGGTGACCCTGACTTTTCATCGACTGTGTTTAGTCTAAAAATGGACACGACAGCAGCCGTGGTTAAAAACAGTCTGTGATCTGAGTCTGATGTCTTTTCCTTTTCCTTGTCAACATCACTTCACACTACGCCGTGTCTCTGTTTCTTCGTCTCTTCCTGTAGGTTTTAGAAAGACAACGAGCGCCTCGTCTTCTTCTCTTCAACGTCAACGAGACCAAACAGGTCATGTCTTTATCTCAGGAAGCGAATACTCATCTTGTGATCGATGTTCACTTTCTCCAGTGACTGAAAGCAAAAGAAAAATAATTCAGGCATTAATTGTGTTACATATTTTAATGTTAATGAGGGGAAGTAATGATGTTTAAATGTAATTTAATCTTTTTTAATTAATATTCTTTGACATGTTTAATTAGTACATTTGATCATATTTTAGTTTTTGGAAAAACTTGAAGCTGTTTATTTGTGTCATGTTAACTTTGTCCATTTTCCCCAAACACATATTCACATGTGAAAGGAATTTTTTTTTTAACAAATAAAACTGAAGTTTGAATATGAATTTAATTTATGGGATTTCTTGTTTATTTCAAGTTCATTTCATTGTTTAAAGTGATTTCATCCTCACAGGACTTTGATTGTTCTAAAGACTGAAAGACATGAAGAAGAAAACATCTGCTGTCAGAACGCTCGAGCCTCTCACCTTCCTGAACTCGTCGAAGGAGATGGCGTCGTCCTTGTCCAGGTCGGCCTCCTGGATGGCTCGCTCAGCGATGCTCTGCAGCTGCTCCTCCGTCACCTGTATCCCCATCATCGCCCGCAGCACCTGTCGGTCACGTCATCAACACGTCACGTCACCCACTTTTCAAATTTCTCCGGCGTCATCCTCTCTGTCTCCTCGTCTACTAAACTTAACTGTGGTCGATTCTTGGCCTCATTCTGTTCTTGACGCTTCCTCTTGATCGTAAACTTGACAATAATACACATTGTTCAATTTCAATGAGGCTTAGTCATAACCATGTCTTTCTGTCTCAGCTTTTGATGCTTGTAGCTCCTCAATGACATCATGAGTCAGGAGATCTCTGATTAAAAAACAGGGTTTATTCCACTTCCGGGCCAACCCGTGAGAACTGGGTTAAAGACAAATAAAAATAAAAAAATGCACAAAATTAAATGATGTGTCCGTTTACATTGCTAATCAACCATGTGAAGCTTATGTAGCATTTAGCATACCTTTCACGTCTGAAGCACCAATTAAAGATTAACAGACTATTATAAGGCCTCAATAACACATCAAACACACAGCAGACTCATACATTCAAACTAACGCAGTAAGTCCATATATTATTATCGTAATGCGCTAATTAGCACAACAATGCTAGCGCTATTAGCATGTCTTTACGATATAGACAAAAACATACACGTACCTCGCAGGCTGCTTATAGCTAAAGAGGGGCTCGTACTACACTGCTCTTCTCTTCTTCTTCTTGTCAACAATAAAACTTTATAATCTTATTCTGGAGTCTGCCGCTTTCATTCTTTCCTTTTCGCGCTAGATTTCTCTCGTCTTTCCGCTTCCTGTTTACGGTCCGTGCGTAAACATCACCTGCAGGGCACTGTCTTAACAACAATTAGTTCGGCTTTCGAAACAATACTAAACACAAAGATAGAATCAAAAAGAAAAAGATAACTGACAATGAGAGACAGTTACAAAGCTCACAATGATATTCACTCTCGTCCTCCAGCTTCACAAGAGCGAGACTGAAACTGGGAACATTCATCAAGGCTTGTATGATTCATCTCTGTGTATTTAAGCACAAGGTGACTACACCTGCCCACGTCAGTGCAGAGGGACTCTGGGTAATGTAGTGAAGCTCGGAGGACTCCAGATGTGTGACCACTCAAATGTGTTTGTTCAGAGCGATGAGTTTGACGGTTACAGACCTGAAGAAGCTCGGCCCTGGAAATCTTTCCATCTCCGTCCTGATCGTACAGCTGGAAAGCAACTGAACACACACACACACACACACACACACAGAGTTAGTGAATCGTTTCATCTCATCCGAAGCAGAACGAACCAAACCGGACTGACATTTGAGCTTCCCCATGCTGCTGTTGAGCGCCTCCTGCTGGACTCCGTCTCTGGGTCGCTTCGTGTCCGCGGGACGGAAACGAGCCAGAATCCGAACAAAGGAGGCGAAGTCGACCGTTTCCTGTCTGGAGAGAGAGGAAACAGAGATGTTTCCTGTTTCCTGTTCAAGTCACTAACAAAGACGGTAAAAGCCAGACGCAGCTCTAACATTCAGGAGCTGTCAAAATCAAACCCTCAGAACTTATTTCACAGTTCTCTCATCGGTTCATTTCTCCATCACACAGCTTTATGGTCAAATACCCCGGAGAGAAAAAGGCTCTGATGATTCTGTCTCCGATGGGATTCAGGGCCAACTCCCGAACTGCTCCGAAATCCTCAGGCCTGAAACCCAGAGAGAGAGCGACAGATCTTACTAATATCATCAAGCTGAGTATCAGATATCAGAACAACAAAATCAAACAGCTTCATGACGTCTTCAGTCCAATCGAGGCCTCTTTAAAACAGGACATTAAAACCTTCATGAAGGTCTGGATTTATTGCTTAAATCCTTTGAGGATGTACAAACGTGTTTCCACTTTCAAATCACTGATCAGAGCTTTACACGTGTGTGAGACGCAGAATCTCGAAAGAAACTCTCTTCATTACAAACTGCAAACCACCAACCTGAGCTGTCCTCTCTTGTCTCCGTCCAGGAACTCGAACCTCTCGTACAGACGGAGGATGTGGGCGGCAGAGACTGAAACACAGGCAACAATTGATCAATCGATTACACACCGATCAATAATCAGCAAACCCGAACGGTCGAGATCACAGACACGGTGAGAACGAGCTCTACGACCCAAAGCTGGGATATTTCACAGGTCAGAGGTCACAGCTCGGCGGGAGAGTCCGGTTCAGAATCAGCAGCAAACACACGACAGGCGTCTCATTTAACTTCAATCACAGGGGTTTGTCGTCAGTTTAACATGCTTTTAAATTTGCTGCGTTCAGTGACTTTTGTCAGTCGTCATCTTTGTGCCTTTGTGTTAAGAGCTGGGAGCGTTTTCATCAGAAGAGTTGCCTCGGAGATTTATGTCAAACTCAGAAGAAGAAAAACAAACAAACTTGGAGTTTATGGAACGAATCACGTGAATTTTTACTCACATCAAAACAGTTTGAAAGCTGAATATAAGATCTTGGATCCCAGAGTGTCCCTGAATGCATCAACAGCACCACTTTGTCTTTACTGAAATAAAGATGTTTATTTCTCCACAGGAAACTGATTTTAATAGAAACAAACTGAAGAAGAAATCAATCTCAAAAAAGATGGATTTGTTCAGGAAACGATCAACAGGAATGTGAAGAGCATGTGAAGCAGAACGATGTGTTCAGGTGACTCTCAGGTGGATTTGATCTCCTCATCAGAGGCTTGTTCAAGGAGCTCGACCTCCACAGTGTCTCTATCAGTGACGACAGTTCAGGGCGTTCACACACACACACACTGAGATAAACAGCAGATGGAACAACACTGATGAGTTTAACAAGTCACTGTGCTGCTATCTCTCACACACACACACACACACACACGTTAGCACAATTCCTTGTGTTGATCGTCAGCGGTGGAAAAGTAACTAAGTACATTACTCCAATACAATTTGAAGATACTTGACCTTAAATTAGGCAACAACATGAAGCTTCATGGAGCATCATTAAAATCTGTCTACATGTTATTTTCATAAGATTCCAATAATATGTAGACTGAATACTCTGGATACTTTAAGCACATTTAGCAGATAATACTTGTCTTTATGTTTTATATGAAATACTGAACATAAAATGAAAACTAGATCTTTGAACTCAAACAGTTCATTTGGATTTTTCATAGATTTTGAAAAAATACTTTTAAACATTGAAGTTGTTTTTCTTGTCTGTGGAATTCATCGGTTCTCTCCTCTAGTTTTGCACAAACTGTTCCTCGTCTAAGATTGCTGGAGCGGAGCAAAGAGAGGCAGCTGAAGCCAGAGGAAAGTGAACTCACAGCCGGTTTCCTGCAGGAGCTCCGGTCCGTGTGGGACGTCGTTGATGCTGGAGCTGCTGGAGCCCATCGTGCAGCTTCGGTCTGACTCAGACTGAGAGTCCAAGCACAGACATGAGGGACTCCGCTCAGCCAATCACTCCCCGTCTGACAGCCACACACTGACCAATGAGCATCCTCGGCCTGCTCACACCAACTCACTACAACTTTGACGTACCTGTACTTGAGTATTTCTATTGTTGCTACTTTCTACTCCACAACACCTCCGAGGGAAAAACTGTCCTTGTTACCTACTTCAACAGTTTATAGAGTAATGCAAAAAACAGCTCCACCTTTACCTGCTGCAACATTAAAGAACTGATTCATGCATCAATAATTAATAATCAGTAATATTGGATATTGAATCCCAGGAAACACACGGTCACAGTTTTTTCACGCTGTCAAACATTATAAAAACAGACTCAGCTGAAACAGGCACTGACTGAACACTGTCACTAGGTGGAGCCATTTCCACGTCCACACACACTGTGCCATGTCCTCAGAAGTCCAGGAAAAGCTCCTGAAGTCTATGACAGGACGACATGAGGACACATTGATCCTCAGGCTCAGGATTATGATCATAGACTGTTAATGATCAACACAGGTTTATGAGACACTGATTCAGCAGCTGTGACTTTTTCATGTTTATTTGTCAACATTAAAGTTAGTGAATGTTTGACTGTTCTAATCACACGAGTTGTGTCTTCATGCTGATTTCTGAAGTAGGATTTTTTTTGTTAAACATTTATGATCATAAATATTCCTTCACTCTTTACTTTGCACAAAAGCTGCTGAAGCTGCTGAAGGTCACAACATGGAGCTGAGAGCTGTCAGGTCAGTTCATTCATTGATACAAGTTATAACTGTGGACAAATAGATTAACACACATTCAATATTTTCTTATATCAACTCGCTGCTACATTATAATAGAGATGTAAACAAATTTTACTGGTGAAAAGGGCTTTAATTTCTTAGATAAGGAGGCAGATATGTGAGAAAGAGGTCATGTTAAACCTGCATTCATCAGGTGGACACAAACATCACAATGGGATGATTCTATTTAAAGCAGCTTTAAGTTTGTTGGTTCAGTGATATTTGATCTTTGTATCAGCAGCAAGTGAGTTTTTTTTTTTTATCAGCAGTGATTTTATGAACAGTAATATCAGCTATTTAAAAAAAAAAAAAAGTTTTATCATTTGTAGTTTTGCTTCTCCAGCTGGACTGAAGAGAAACTGGGTCAAAGTCAAAGTCCAAACAGTTTAGAGAGCGCACACACACACACACACACACACACACAGGCTCGGTGTTGGCTGCTTGTCAGCGAGTTTACATTCCTCCTCTCTGCTAACATTTACAGTTGGTTTCTCAGCTCTGCTTGAAGAAAGAGCTGCTGCTGCAAAAGAAGGAGAAGAAGAAGGAGAAATCAGCCTCGGCTCGTTTCGTCCTCCTGTTGATTTTCCGTCACTGCGACAGAGTAAAGAGTGAAACACTGCAGGTCGGGAGAGAACAGGAGCTCAAACAGAACCTGTTCTGAGACAACAAAGATCTGCTGTTTTCGTCTTATTACCAACAAAGCAGGAGGAAGGTGTTCGTACCCACAGGAAACTCCCTGACTGGACGGTTTTGGTGATGTCATCATGGACCTACAGAGTGTTTAATGAGAATCAGTCAGCTCACAAATATCATAGGTGAGAGACTTTGCTGCTCCAGATCAGACCTTCATTCACTCCCTTTGCTCGTCCACATCCCAGCATGCAAAGCACGTCTGGCTCCGAGAGCTCAAACCTGCAGAAGGCACCTCCAGGTTCGGCCTCACAAACAAACAACTCCAGAGTGTTTGTCAGCAGAGCCGAGCTCAGGTCCACCCACACTGACCGAACCAAACAACGCAGGTTTTAAAGCGCTCTCAGATCACACTCGGTCATTCGGTGCAGACTAAACAAGCAGAGCAGATCCAGACCCTCAGTCTGTGTTCTGACTGACAGCTGGCACAACACAAACAGAACCAATCAGGACAAAGCAGCCACATGTGAGCAGCGATCAGAAGCCGACCCGTCATGCTGTTCTGAGATGGACGGCTGGTTTCAAAGCAGCCATGATGGCGTCTGGGCGCTCTCTGTCTCCGTTTCTCAGAACTCACTCCCTTCACCTTCTCTACCAGTCTTTCTGCTGTGGTTTTTCCCAGGTGAGGAAACGAAAGTGCTGGTATGTGGAGGCAGGTGACAGGTGACAGGTGGGCGGGTGCAAAGGTGACTGCTCAGACAGGGAGCCAGGTGACGCAGTGATCACAGTGAGCAGAAGAGAAAAACTGTTTCACTTTTCTCTCATGTTTCCTCACATCCACACAGCTACAGCTCTGATCACTGACTCCATGTGGGTACGACCAGCTGACCTGAACGTCATCACAGATTCACATCTGTCTGGACTGAAGATCTGCCTCCGACACAAAGACATAAACGACAGTGGAGGATCATCTTACTGACATTTGATGAAGCCAAGAAAATCCATGTCAGTTGTCTTCGCTTTGTGTTATTCAACTTTTCACTTGATCGACCAGATGTTTGCATCATTTTGAGTCTCTGACCTGACAAGAAGTAGAAAAATCCAAGAAGACAAAGTCGATTGATTGACAGGTGATCAGTGATGATGGCTTCATGACTCACAGGTCGACACAGACTCAGTTCAGCTCTGCTGTTCAGCCTCACTGGGCTTTTGTCCTGACTGTCACAACCAATGAAAGCAAAAGCATGTCAGATTGTGTGTGTGTGTGTGTGTGTGTGTGTGTGTGTGTGTGTGTGTGTATGTGTGTGTGTGTGTGTGTGTGTGTGTGTGTGTTGGCTTCGAGCCAGCAGGAAATGAATGAAGTTTTCCTGGCTGAGTGAACTTTGACCCCCTCCCATCTCCCCTGACGGCCTCCTGGCTCTGATCCAGACAGGATGGAGCTCTGAAGTACCACAACACCACACACAGCATCATGTACATGTACGACAAGTACACAGAAAATACTTCAGAGTACAACAACACGAAATAAGTCAAACCTGAGAGCTGACGATGACGAGCTGAAGGTTGTTAAAAAACACAGACACCAGAAATATTTTTGTCTCGTTGGACAAATAATGACAGATCATCTGGAGCAAAGGCTCATCAAGACAAACTGATGTTTACATCCTTGATTTCTGAGAACAAATTAAATTTAGTTGAAGCAGTTTTTGTTTGGTCATGAAAGCATTTCAAAGGAAACCTGGACCCTGTTTTCTCATGTTTCTGTGTCACTGATGGAGGAACACAGTGTTTGAATGTGTTCCAGAGCTGCAGAGACATGAAAGGTCTCTGAGTTTTGCCTGACTCAACTTGACAAACTTTGACCTTTGAAGGTAGAGAAGTCCAGGTGGAGTCTGCTCTTCTGATCATCAGTTTAAAGAACTTAGTGATGAAGGTTCTGTCGGGGTTCATGGTGTCGGAGGATCAGACTGGTTGTACTGGTCAGCTCCCAGTTCAGTGTCAGACTAACCTGTCGTCTGTGTCAACGCTGAAACTTCGTCTCGTTAAAAGCTATTTTTTGTGAAGCTATGTGGAGAATGCGGTTATATAACTGTGCCATTGTTTCCAGAGACAAATGAGAGGTGACGCTCCGCAGTCCAGCTCCGAGCAGGACAGACGGAGACGAGGAGGAACGTCCCACTGAGTCCAGGCAGACTGGTAATGAGACCCAACATTCCTGCCCGGCACAGAGACGGACACGTTACTCTGATCCGCTGCAGACTCCCAGCACCAGCCTGCTCTGTCTCAACATCTATAATCAATATTACTGGTCCCCAGATGATGAACCATGTGACCTCCTGATGATGAACCACGTGACCTCCTGATGATGAACCACGTGACCTCCTGATGACTCCTTTGCTGCCACCTTTAGGCCGAAGTTTCCACTTGTGCAGTTTACTGGTCGACAAGTCATGAATTTTTCCTCATGACATTCCTGCTCTCCAGAGGATGGACCCATCAGGTCTTAATGAGACAAACTTGTCATATATATAAGTATAAATAAATCAGCCATCACAAATCACTTCCACAGTGCGAACAGGTGGATGTGTGATATTGATGAATTGGCAGCTCCAGATTACAGTCACAGTCACACATGAAGAGTCGATTCATCTCATGTATCGTGGGCAAAAATGAGCAGCTGGATCAAACATGTTGTCAAACAAAATGCAGCCGTCACTTCAGCCACTGTTGGTCTTCAAACCGGAGCCAGTCGAGTCTTTGTGACTGAAGGTCCAACAGTGAACCGTCGCTCAAAGCCTCTCAGATCTTTTCTCAGAATCTGAATCAACTGGACCCACTCAGCATTTTCACACAGACCACAAAGCATGATGGGAAGGTAAAACCTGCGTGGAAGCATCTGTGTTCCTTAAGTTTAATCTGCCGGTGTAAAACACACACTTTACTTCTGTACATTCATCTGGTCTCATTCCTGTAGGCTGTGTAATCATGTACAAACGTCAGAGCCGATGACTGTGGTGAAACCTGGGACGGCTGAGTGTTTTACAATCCTGGACAAACTGGGACGCCTGGTTCTCATAGTTTAGCACTGAATGTCTTCATAACAAATCTCCTGCAGCTCAGGCTCAAATCTGATGGGAAGCACTGTCAGGTATCCTCTGGGAACCTTGAACACCTGCAGCAAATATCACAGAATCCAGCAGTTACACTTCAGTCAAAATGAGATGATCTCAGCAGGTAAATGTTTTTAACAAACTGTTTGATACTAAAACATCAACACAGTTTAGATGAATGAATCATCTGAAAAACCTTTTATCCGTTCTTCTTAAACTTGGCTCTATAGCTCTGAACGACAGGAGACGGTAACGTCCAGAGGCAACACGGACATGTTTCCTGCCGTGAGACTGATTTTCTACTCACATAAAATCTGCAAAGATGCACTGATGAAGACTGGACCTTCATGATCTTTAAGAGGTAGAGAGACGTCATGTGTCTGAATGAAGTCGTCATGTGAGCCGAGCTGAGCCGACCCAGGCCAGACTGAACCAGGTCTGAGGGTTCAGCGCCCGACTGACGGCTCTGACTCCAGCTGCACAGGAAACTCCTGCACTGAGCAGAGCGACCTGTGCTCAGATCAACGACGACGAGCTTCATGACTCATCGACGGCTTCGCTCTTCACTTTCAGTTTTGTGATGGTGACCGTCCGAACACACACAAACAAACAAAGACACGCATCTGCTGGAGTGTTTCCTGTAAAACCCTCTTGGTGCTGCATTCCTCCATCAAACCACTGTACATATTTCACATTTCACATATCTCGAGCTCAGTTTCAGGATGACAACTGGAGGCTGCTGCCAAAGAAAGGAAGTGAATTCCTGCAAACTGTCGACGCTGAGTCGACTCAAGATGCAAAGTTTTGGTCAACGAGCTCCAACAAAAATCAAGCTCACGATATGAAACATCTTTATAGCTGACTATGGGACTGCTGTTGTCCAGTGCTGCTCTGGTTGGAAGTTTCCTTTTTTAAAAATCACTTCACAGTATTTTCTACTGTTTGAACCTGATACAGTTTGTCTCAGCGTAGCGACGGTTTACAGCAGCGACCTCTGGACAGACAGGTCCACCTGTCGGTCGTCCTTGTCTTCTGTCCAACAGCGACAGCTGTCAGACGGATTGTGATGAAGTGTGGTTCAGACGTTCATGCTCCCCACAGGACGAACAGTAAAAACTCTGGAGTGAATCTGAGTTTTTCCATCTGGTGCCATCATCAGGTCAAAATGTTAATGTGTCCAGAACTTTGGTTTATGACCAAAAACCTGCAGAAGCGACGATGTTCCCATCGGCCTCACCTGGACTTAGTTCACTGATAGTTAGCTAATGCTAATGCAGTTCCATCAGTTATTGATGACTTGTTATCGTCCTGTGAGAGGCAGTCTTTCCTGTCTGACTGAATCTTTGCACTCTCAGTATACTTCATTGGATTATTTTCATGTGAATGACTTCAGTTGTGCACACACCTGTCCACCAGGTGGACGTGAGAAAACAGACTCAGAGCAACATGACGGCTGGACTCAGGTCCTCTGTAGAAACCCTCAGCGACCATCGTCCCCACAGTGACTCCGTCCTGTGTGTCCTGCAGCTCAGAGCCGCTGTGCTCAGGAAACAAAGGCCCTTCAAATCCACCTTCGTCTTCACTGAGCAGCTTCAACTACTTCCTGCTTCTTGTCTGGTTTCCCCCCAATCGCCCTGTCCGGCTCCTGTTGCATTCTGGGATTCTGTTCTGCAGATACTGTGCAACCAAAGCCTGTAATCACCTCTTTAAAACATCTCTTCTGAACATATCTTGTTTCCGATCTGGCTCTACTTTCCCGGCTGAAAACCCCAAGGCCTCCGCCGCCACCTTTTCCTCTTCCTGCTGCTCGCGGTCGGGAGTTTCCAGTTACGTTGATCCCTGAACAGGTTTCTGATTTTCTTTCTCTCTTTCATCTCGGCTTTAAGCTGAAGAATGTGATTTACAGTAAGCACATACAGAGGTAAACAGCTGATAACACGGGCTCCCCGCTGACTCATGGTCCTCTGAGGTCAATCCCATTTTAGCTGATGACACTGATACTTGCAGTTATTTTTCTGTTTCGTTTGGTTTGGACGATACGAACGTTTCATTCTGTTCTCACACAACAGCACTGAACCAGTTTCACTTCATTTGAATGTTGTTACTGATGGAATTTCAGGGGTGATGACTCCGTATGATAACGATTGTTTTGTGACTGATGCCGATACGATATCGATGACATTATTTGGAAACATGTCAATTTGAAGCTTCCCTCTGTGAATATCAGTTTTATAGAAAACAATGGAGCTAACTCAAGAAAGGCAACTTTTACATTGTTCATCAAATCTTTATTTTTTTTCTATTAACGGATGAGTTCCCATTTTTCCAGTCTTAACGTTGACCCATCTCCCCGTCCCTCGCCGTGATGATTGAAATAGGAAGTTAAACTACATGATGAGATCATGTTTGATTTAGTTTCGGTCACGTTTACAATGGACTCGCCCTCCCAGACTCCGGCTTCACAGCTGAAGTGAAACTGGAACTCGCTGCTTCTGTTTCTCGAAGTAAAACATCAAAATCCCTTTCGCCTTTCTAGCAACACAAATAAGTACAAATCCAAGAGGAGATGTTCACTCCATAAGTTCAGATAATGATCTAATGTCTCTGTTTATTCTGTTTCCCATAAGCCTCAGCACATCGCAGGTTAATGGTCACAGCTCAACAGAAGAAATGAGTCCGCGGTCGTCACGGCGACTGTGCTGATTCACCTGCTCACATTCAGACGAGCAGCTCAGGTTTTCAACAACAGTCCCAGGATGGAAGAAGTACTCAGAGGAAGATGTACTGCTGTCTGAAAAGTACTGTGTACTACTGTGCAGTTAGACAGTAAAGTACAGCATCATACTTTAGAAACTGCTCAAGTGTAAAATCTAAATGTGTAAAGTAACTAAAGCCATCAATAATGCAGTGAAAATGATCGTAAGTCCCTCTTAAATGTAGTATAAAGTAGCACATGAAAATACTAATACTCCCTCAAAATTGTACTTAAGTACAGTACTTGTGTGAGTGTACTAGTTTCTTTCCACCTCTGAATATTTTTCACTAACATCTAGAGGAAGATTTGGACTCGACATCATGAAGCTCAGCCTCACCAAAGCTCATTAACGTCTTCGTCTTCTTTGTCCGGTCGTAAAGATCGTTCCAGCTGCAGCACATCGACGAACAGGTGAACAGTCTGTCCTCCGGCTTCCACTCACTCTAAGGAGAGATTTAAAAGTAAAGTAAAGCAAGAACCGGAAGAACCAAACTTCATGAATCCAACGCCAAGATCCAGCACTTTGGCGACTCTAATGCTTCGACCGACGACTTGAATTATCACTGCAACATATCTGCATGTCCCCTCTCTTCTCATTTCATATTCATGTTAATTTCTTCACCTGATATGAAGTCTGTGTTTGTGAAAGGGGAATAAAAGGATCTGATGTTTTCGTCCCTTCGGGAACCGGTGACATTTTTTCCAACCAGGTGAATACAGTCGGACTTTGTCCCAGTGACTGAGGAGGGAGCGCTTGGTTTTCAGTGCAGCAGTCTGAAAATCAAACCTCCGTGTTGATCAGCTGGACATTGGTCTCTACGACAGAGGCTCATTCCATCGATGTGAATCAGACTAACAGAGAGGAGGGAGCTCTGAGTCTGAGTCAGGTTCAGGGGAACTTCAGCTTCCATAGTCCTGGTCTTGATTTAGAGTTTCCTGATGGTTCTGTCTCAATCAAGGATGAAAATAAGCTGCAGCTTTTTCACTCGCTGTCGTGTTTGAGCCATTATTGTGGGAGTCGTTTCTATAATGAAGGATCACCAGCTCATACCAACGTTCTGTCCCCAACTTTAACATCTACCTGTTTCTCACCTGCCATATTGAAATCCTGATTCACACAGATCACAACAGCCCTCTGACTGCATCCGTCCAGTCACAGTTTTGGTTTCATTACCTGAGGACGGCGCCATCAGCTGGTCATATGTTCAGAGTGAAGTGTCCTGTGGGGTTTTTCGAGGACGAACACACATTGATGACTCCTATTTTTTCAACATAGCAGGTTGACAAAACCATTAGAGGGTTGAACATAATTCTGTCCTGTACTTTCTTCAAATTATAACTGTGTTTTTACTGAGTTAATTATAAACAGTTCCAGTAAATGATCAGTGAACGTCTCGACAGGAGGAGCTGCGTCCAGAGTGGCTCCTTACAGGACACCTCGTCCAGCGTCTTCACAGCCCAGAGAGGAAAAGAAGGAAAACTCTGCTTCCTGTTTGTTTTCGGCCGCAAGATGTTTATCAGCTGATGGCATATGGAGTTTTAGATGCAGTGTGGTGATGAAGGTGAGCGAGCGTCTGAGTGAGTGTGTGAGGGGGCGAGCTGTTTAGGTTTGACTGCTCAGTTTGGATCAGTCATTTCCTGAGTTTCTGTCACTCGTCGCTTGTTTGTTGGGAAAATCCAACGGAACAACTAGAAAAATTTGCACACATTCCCTCGTGTCATCGTCATAAACACGCAGCATGTGCTTCCATTTTCTACCTTTGTAAAAGTTCCTGTCAGGTGGATTCAAACCACGAACAAACATGACCACCGAGGACCGGCCTGAAAGTTTGGTGAACTCCAAAAACCTCTGTTGTGTCATTCTGCCTGTTTGGTGCCAAAGTAAACACAGCGCTGATGGACTGGGTTTCAAACGAAGCATGACCACAAAATAATCTGCACAGAACAAAGTCAAGAATTTACTCACTGCAGATATGAATCATCTGCTCAGAGAAGTGAATCACAAAGAGGAAGATTCACCCATAAAAATCCCTGGACACTAGGGATTGTAAACAGCTTCTCTATGACGTCGACTGTTGTATGTGAGTCAATTAGCTCTAATCTGTGAGGTGTTAAAACTAATTTTGGCTGAAATGCTTATTTGAAAAAGTTCTCCACTGATGTATTCATGTCGCTCAGAAAACACTGTCGGACTCATGTCGGACTGAAAACAAAAAACACTCATTCTTCAGCCTGAATCAAACCTGCCGCCTACATTACCCACAATGCCGCTCAACTCAGCAGGTGGCTTCAGGTGTGCTCTGTTAGTAGCAGCCGATGAATCCTGCAGCAGCTGCAGAGGCTCATCTTTCACACTTTGACTCTTCAACTGACACCATCACACTTTAATTTTTACATTAACACCTGGAAACACGAGCAGAGCAACAAGTCAGTGACATTTACTGTGCGTTTCCTTCTGTTCTTCTCCAGTAAGCAGTTCTTATCATCAGTCTGTGCTGAGAAACACATTCAAGGAAGTGTTTCGATCCAGTTTTTTCTGAGCCGGTTTCCTTCAGCTCGTAAACTTCAATGTGGAATTTCCTGCCAGGCCTCAACGCGGTTGTTACAGTGAAATAAATAAACACAATAAACACACCATTTACTCTCATTATGTGTAATCTGTTTCCTGAGGATTTGTTTTTCTGGATGTGCAGGTTTATTCTAACAGCTCTATTTTTGTGAACCAGCTGCTGAAGCCAAAGCACAAGAGGCAACAGGTGAGATGAAACAGTCCTCAGTCGCTCCTCTATTCGTCATGCTGCTGCTGCTCCCTGAACCTGCTGGCCTGCAGCCCCACCCGTCTCCATCACCCTGTGTGACTCTGCTTCCTGGACTCCATGGTTACCATCCGGACCTCAGGTGGGAGCTGAACATCAGCTCCATCACCAACAGAAGGGGACGAGCCTGCTGCTGCAGCTGGACGAGTTCCACCTGCCAATGACGGCGCTGCACCTCCGACACTGAGTCTGCCATCCTGGACCTGGACTCCTTCGGGACCTGGACTGGGCAGAAGGCATCAGTCCATAAGGTCCGGTTTTCTCTCGACTGCAGCTGGACTCATGAAGGCCAGAGACCTGGACTGACACTGACGTCGATGAACCGAGCACAGGACCTTCGGCCTCTCAGCAGCAACAGCAGCAGCCTGCAGGCAGCTACCACTCCAATTTGTCCTTTAAGTAAACACATATTTCACACTCTGGCTCAGAAAGGTGCCTCATTTGTCTGTTGACACAGCTTCACTGATTCGTCGGTTAAACTTCACACAGATTATGATTATGATGTTTGTTTAGATGTGTGAGTGACGGCGAATGTTTCTGGTTAATCGTCTGGTTCCTCTCTGGAAAAACGACCAGTTACCTGTTGGTTCCTCCTCTCTCACCTGCCTGGCGTCCTGCCCGACAGACTGCGGTCATGAAGTCGATGCCAGGATCATAGCTGAGTGATGACAGCGACTCGATGCGCCTGAGGCAACAACAGCCGCACTTTCTCTGAGCTAACCCAACTGTTTCCTCATATCGGCAGCGCTCGACCAGTTACTGTGCCAGTAAAAATAAAGCACTTCCAAGAATGCAGGGACGTGAAAGTGAAAGCATCTTATCGGACGGATCGCAGCGACCTTTGGTCCTTCAGAGGTTCTAATTGTGCTGAATGTTAAACACAGTTCGATGGACTGATAAGCTGCTCGTTTCATGTGTCACACCCGCAGCAAAGCACAGACAAACAACTCAAATCACTGCGATAAAAGACATTAAAACTCTTCCATCATCATGATCATCATGCACTGAGTGGCTTCAGCTCGCCTCAGTTCTCAGTCCTGCAGATCCACTCGGGGCAGGTTTCAGACTCAGACTCACTGTCCCTACGATGCGAAGGGAAACAAAACAATCCTGTCCGACGGGGAAATACGAAGAGACGGGAGCATTCACCTCCCCGCTGTCCCTCCAGCTCCATTTGGGGAAGTTGTCCCCTGGACTCAGCTCTGGGAGAAAAATCATTGACAGTGATGGAGTTGTCACTTTGGATCACGGGGTGACAATGAAGACACCGGCTAACAGCCAGGAACGTGGGCCGGTCCTGTGGGAGCCGCCCGGCAGGAGGTTGGCCGGCCGAGGTCAAACACATGTCGCAGTGCATGAACTCAGTTTCACTCACACTGCAGCTCCACAGCCAAGACGAGATGAAACTTTCTCGAATGAATGTCTGCACGGCTGCTTTACTGGAAGAACAAACCGACATCAGGCGGTTAATCTGAGGCCTGTTCAGTCCAGAGCTGCAGTCAGGATGTGGTTAGCCTAGCTTAGCATGAAGAGTGGAAGCAGAGGGAAACTGCTAGCCTGACTCTGTCCAGCACCTCTAGAGACGACCGATTACATCTTGTTCAGAAATATGAAAACCACAGTTTGTGTTTTTAGGGGAGTCACATGCTGGAACTGTCGGTGGAGTTTCCTGACGTCTTGTTGCCGTCACGAACACTTCAGTCACTCCCCTGAGTATCTCACTGTGACACGTCTGCGTGCTGTCGTTGGTTTGGGTGACTGTTGCTGGATGTTTAGTTCAGGTGGCCTCCTGCACTCGATGCTCCACCTGTGACCTGAGTGACGAGGCTGTTTGAAGCTGCCTGCAGGTTTGTTGAACATGAAGCAGCTGCAGCTGAAAGGTTGATGCAGTTATGTTAAAGTGATAACAGGATCAAAGTTTAGTGTTCAGTTACAACATGTTATGTTACATGACAGTTTCATTTCAGAGACATAAGGATGGTGTGTGGTGCAAAGTGCAGCAGTTACGTTGATCCTGCTCTTGTTCCTCCTGTCAGTTTTTCTCTCACTGGCTTTCGTTCTGTCAGTAACTCAGCAGCTACAGAGGGAGGTTAGTTCATCTTTCTTGGACTAACCTTTACAGTCACTGATCTCGCCCACGGGCACGACTTTGAAACGCATTCTTAAAAAACAAGTCTGAGCACCAGGAAACGCAGGCTGCCGGTCTGCAGCTCTGGAGTTGGCCCTGTTCCCTGCGTGTCTCAGGTTCAGGTCTGTGACTGCAGCGGGGCTCAGGGGAGGCCGGCAGGGCCACATAGCTGTGGGGAGCTGAGGCGTGATGAGACACGCTGCACCTGAACACACCGCGGGTTTATGTGGGTCATTTCCAGACTCACAGAAACGGCACCGGCACACACACTGTTAGACCTCAGCTGACGCAACACGCTGCCGGCCTCAGGACCAAGACTTGCTGGAGGATTCAGGATCTGCAGGAACCATCAAACAGCTCACTTCTGCCGTGGAGGTGTTCAAATCTGTGCAGTCACAGAAGTGCACATACACACATACAGAGACCTGTGTGTGTGGAAACAGTTGTGAAGTTGTGCACATGTGTCCAATGACCCATAATCCCAGGTTCGAGTCCAGCTGAGGACTCAGTGACAGTCCAGCAGAGCATCG
This sequence comes from Centropyge bicolor, assembly GCA_037975185.1. Taxonomy (NCBI): domain Eukaryota; kingdom Metazoa; phylum Chordata; class Actinopteri; family Pomacanthidae; genus Centropyge; species Centropyge bicolor. Next base: position 18,482 of record JBBMOC010000797.1, read on the forward strand.
CCACCAGCTCAGGTCTGACTGCAGAGTGTCGGGTCGAGATCAGCTGACCTCTGAAATCACAGGATGTGACCTCTCGCCAACAGGAAGAGGATATGAGCCGACAGGAAGTGAACGTCTTCCTTGGAGCAGCTTTTTATAGAAACACGCCGAGCAGGAGCGTTTCGATGTGACCTCAGCTGAAGGTTCATACAGTTAATGAACAGCACGGAGAAACACAGCGTGAACAAAGGAGGACGGAGGAGGAAACAACAGGAAACCAAGGAGCGGCTCCTCTGAGTTTATCTCTCTGTCATTGTTTTGTCAGCTCATTAAGTGTCTTTCTTCATTTCCTCCACTTTCTGTTGCTTTGTTTATTCTGTCTGTCTGTCTGCTGTCTCCTGATTGGTCGCTCAGCTGTTTTGGCATTGGGTTCATTTCAGCCTGACGCAGCCTGCACTCTGAGACGCGTGTAGCTGTGAGAGCGTGGCGCCGCAGTCTCTCTCTTTCTTTCTCTTTCTTCAGCGTGATTGGACGGTGACCTATGACCTTCCTGTGGCGGCAGACGGAGACGTGAGAACCAGATTTTTATCCCTGATGTTCTCGTTGTCCCTGCACTCGTCCGACCGTCGGCGGTTTGACGGACAGGTGAACAGGTGAGTCCCATTACCCGGCTCTTCCTGCAGGAAGCTGTGGTGCTGAGCAGCGTGACCATGTCCAATCATCACCTCCTCCTGTGTGGCTGTAAAACATTCACGCTGACACATCCAGCACCGCCACTCCCTCAAACACCACCTTCCAGGAACAGTCGCAGCTCTACATGTCAGGTATTTCTGTCAACTTTTTTCTTTGCTTCATAATTTGTTAACACAGAATCTGGTTCCCTGCACTCTCTTTTCGGCACATCTGCAGTATGTTGTGACACTTTATTGCATGAAAGTAGCAGCTCTACAAGCTTCTGCAAACATCCTGAGACGAGCACGAACATCAGTCAACTGAGCTCAAAACACAAACCAGGAAGTCAGAGGAAGTTCTAAACTGATCAGGTTCTACTGACAAGATCCACTGTGTGTGTGTGTGTGTGTGTGTGTGTGTGTGTGTGTGTGTGTGTGTGTG
>JBBMOC010000798.1:0-19565 GCA_037975185.1 Centropyge bicolor
AGGTCGTTGTTTAAATTCATGCACGTTCACAGTCGTCCACGTGAAAAGTGACAGAAGTAAAACTTGACGTGAAGCTGCATATTCCTACTGTCCTCGAACACCACGTCTAAGTGTCGTTTAGGTGACGTCTCAGCAGGACACACCTGAGGACGTTTAACGAGCTCATTAACTGAGCTCAGCTTTGTTTCCCCTCTCTGCTGTGAATCTCACTGGACGGATGTTTCAGCGTCCTGCTGCTCGTCGTGACATCACAGAACCGAGACGCAGCCAAGATCTGAAAACGAGGGCGTAAGATTGAAAATAGAAAGTTGCACAGTCTCATTTTTTTTTGTCAGTCAGTTCATAACATTTACAACTCATGAGTCAGTGTTGGAGGTTGAACTGGACAAACTGTCTGTCAGAGCGTTCACGTGTTTGGATGATGCCATGAGGTGCGGACGGGCGGTGACATCATCAGCTCCGGGGGGCCTGCAGAGGTCAAAGGTCAGGTCAGACTGGAGAGGAGTCAGTGGGGTGAATGATAGTAGCTGCAAATCACATTTTCATGAGCCGTTTTCCTAAAAGGTCAGAAAAAAGATCAGAGCAGTGACGTCTTCAGTTCGTTTGTTTCTTCAGTCTGAAGATGAAACATGTTCAGTTTCAGTGAATCCTCACATCACAGAAGCTGAGATCAGGGAACGTTAGCATGTAGTTAGTAGTTAGCATGTTAGCACAGAAACAAACTTGCTCAGAATTGTGGTTCCAACACTCTTGTCTCCATCTGGATGAGCTGTAGAACTTTGGTCATGTGACTTCCACCATCAGTTTGGATTTGTTATGAAAACAGGTGAACGATCTTCTGTCGTCGTCTCAGCTCTGAGTGAAACTGCAGCCGTGGAAAAGCTCTGGAAATTTCCCCAACATCAAAAGCTTTTTTTTTATTGTGCTCTGACAAACAACACTGTGCTGGTGTTTGTGCGGCGCTTTGTTTAACTCAGGGTGTGGTCAGAGATGCCGGCCCCTCGCTGTGCTGACGACCCGCAGCCAAAAACACAGAGCCTCATCTCTGCGTCGGTCCAGCACCAGAACCGAGCGCCGGGTTCACGGCAGAACCTCGGCCCAGCTCGGCCCGCGGGCGACCAGCGCCAGATGTGAGCGTGAAACCGCTGTGAGGCTTTGATGCAGCCGTTTGACAAACACAGGAGGAATCAGCTCCCACAGAGATCCCACTGTTCCTTTGATATCAAAGTGGAAGAAAGGTCTCAGACTCTTCCATGTTAGCTTCAGTCTCATGTGTTAGCTTGTTTGCACGTTAACAAACAGCTCCTGCAAACATTCAATAGAAATTGCTAAAAAAAGTACGGTGGCCCTGAGAGGTCAACAAACACATGTGCATAAATCACAGTGTTTACACTCAGAGCCTCGAGGGTTAAACACTGATCTCTGGTGGTGTGTTCGCTCATGAGAAAATGATTCATGACATCAGTCAACAGTCGAAGAGTTTCTGCTCTGAGACACAAAACACTGGTGATTCTCTCCACGAGACGGTGAAAGTGTGGAGTTTGAACAGAGAAGAACGAGTTTGTGAGAAGTTCAAACCTTCATCATCAGCAGTGTTTGAGTCAGTAAACACAGATGATGAATCAACATTTTTCTTCTGTTTACAAAAGACGTCAAAGAGTCCAAAGTAGAAAAACTGTAAACATGTTGAGTCCAGTTTGAGGTGTGGACCCTGAGCCTGACCCCCCCTCTGCCCCCCCCTCTGTCCTCAGTGATGCTCATCGGTCTGCTGAGATACGCTCACGTCATCGAGAAGCACCAGAACTGCGTCCTGAACACGGCCTGTCTGTCCACGGCCTGGATCTGCGCCGCCGGCCTCATCATGGTGGGAAACTTCCAGGTAACACTCTCTGACTCTCTGTCATCGCTGAGAAGCTCGACTCTGATGTCTCATTACACTTTAGATGACTGGAGATTTAAAGGTAAAATGTGCTCCTGAAGGATTATGTAATTCCTCTGACACGACTTGAAGGAGCCGTTCAACACAATGCACAAGCTCAAACAATAAATTAAAGGGCCGATTTCAATGAAAACAGTTAAATGATGGAATAAATAAAACTCATCTTCCTGCTGCGCCGCGTTTTCATAAAATGTTAGTTATGTAATTTCTTACATAATTTCCAAACAGTGTTGATTCACAGAGATCGTTATCAGGCCGTTAGTGATTTTCTCCTCCGGCTATTGTGCATCAGTGTTTGAAATGGACGTTTGATCTTTAACAGGTGTCGTCTCATTAAAGCCAGCAGGTTTTTTATTAATAGAAGTTTCAGAATGTGTCACCGATAAATCCAACCTTTTCTTCTGAGGTTAAGATGTGGCTTTATTCTCACTGTGATGATTCCCACACACACACTCATGATTTATAGGTGGGTGTCATGACGACTGAAGGCAGGAGGTCTCGTGGCCTCGGGAACAAACTGGAGGTGACGTTAGAAACAAGCTGCTAAAGACCTGAAAACACACAGACTCTGAGCCGATGGCGCCGTTGCTGCTCAGAGATTCACAGCTGTCAATTATCTGCAGGATGAACCTTCAGAAGATAAAACCTTAAAGACTCAAGCTGCTGAGTTTTTACTTGTTTTTAGCTCCACAAACAGAAGACAGAGGTTGATGATGCTGCAGAATTTGATTGTGATCTAGAAAATCCACTGATACAAAACACTGAGACAGATAGTTTCTGTTTTTTTAAAGTAGATTATCAATATTTTAGTGCTTCATTAATCGTCTTCTTAACACACTTCATTTCCACAAACAGTCATTTTCTTTTATCACCTGCGTCTTCAGACAGACTGATGGTGATAATGATGGTGATAATGATGGTAATAAAGGTTTGAATTAACGAGATGTTCACTGCGTGTGTGTGAACAGGCAGGAAAAAGGTGATCATGTGACCTGAGCTGATCTGATGTGAGGTGGATCCAGTTCAGGTTTTAGGTATGGATCTGATGATCAGCACGTTGTTCTCTGTGACCGTCACTGAGCTGGATGTTGGGATGTTGAACGTCACATCCTGGATCAGGTCAGGGCTGTGAGCCATCACCTGAGTGTGATCAGAGCTGATGTGTCGGTTGAGTAACGCCACTCAGCCTCCACCCACCCCCCCAGCCTCTCTGCACTCCGTCGACCCTCTCAGCCGGTGTCTTTGATGTGGTGTTTGTTCTGTCTGAGGATCGTCTGCAGCCGCTCCGTGCTGGCGTGATCTTAAAAACAGGAGTGTTGTGGCTGCTCGTCTGTTCCTGCCTCGGTCCGCTCGAGGCAAGCTCGGCCGGAGGAGGCCTTCTCACTGTGAGGGTCACCTTTTGTGCTAAATGGGAACTTCAGTGGTTTGAAGTAACTGATAAAAACAGGCGAGAGCGAGATCTGATCTGAGAACATCCCTGATTAAAAAATGTTAGGATGGCATCCTTTATGACATCTTCTCAACTGAATATGGCAAAATATTTAATGTTTGATGATCAGCTTCATTGGTTTCTGTAAATATCTGCTTCTTCTGAATCTGATGCAGCAACATGTTTCAAACACGTCGGGACAGAAAGTAGTGGACTGATCCAGAAACAGCTGTCTGGATCCTTCCACAGGTTCACTGGTAACAGGTGAGAGGATCATGATGAAAGGTTCATCCTGGAAAGACATGACTGGATGAAGGAGATGAACACATGAACACATGAACACATGAACTCGTGTGTTGTTGAGGTCAGTGTTGTCGCTGATCGTGTGTGAAGCCTCCGTCTCAGATTCCTCCTGCTCTGTCTCGACACGTCTGGGCCTCTCAGACTCCATCAGACCTCGCCGCTCATCCTCGGGGGCCCGCCGTCCGAGCCCCCCCGCGGTGGATCAGGGTGGTCCTCCTCTGCTCTCTGATTGGCCGCCGACCTCTCCTCCCTGTGCGTGCTCAGTCTTACATAATGAGGCTCAGTGTTTGCCTCAGAGTAAACATGGCAGAAGTCCTCGAGGTACGAACGTGCTCCGCGCCGACGCCACATCTGCCCGGCGATAAATGGCCCCGCACACACGAGGGCCGCTGTTTACATCTGGAGATGAGGAGTTGAGTCAGAGTTACAGGAAATCGTGACCGAGGTGGTCGAGGAGCGGCGGCAGAGATGAAACACTGATTTTCACTCAGGATGTTTTCAACTGATTCTGTAGTAATTTAACCACATTTTTAACCTTCTCATTTCCTCTGGAGCTGTTTGAACCTGGAGGAATCAGCTTATCCATCAGCGTCAAATATGTTCTGTATCACCCTCTGCAAAACATTGTTAATTTGGTTTCTTTAACTGTGAAAAATACCCATCATGCTTCCCAGAGCCCAGCTGGGCGTCTTTGTCCAAAACCCAAAAAACATCGACCTAACGATCAGATGAAACAGAGACAAGCAGCAGATCAACTCTGCAGAAGTTTCCATTTACATTTACTCTCCAAACAAGATCTCCTTACTGTCCTGCTGTCAGACTCCAGAGGAGACACGGTCATTCTTTGCCCTGGGGTTTGTCTCTCAGGCTCAGACTCTCTGACAGGCTCGACTCAGGGCTGGAGAAAAACAACAGCTCCTCTGTAGGTTTGATGATCTAACAACCACTCAAACAACACAGAGGTTTGATTTTCAGGTTTGACACTGGATGAAAAACTGTGGCTCATAAAATGAAGCAGAAGGTTCGTTTTACTCTTCGCGTCTCTTCCCTGTAATTAACATCTTAAACAGCTGTGACGTTTCCCACAATGCACCTCATGCTCGGGATGTGTCATCGTCACAGTGTGTGTGCACAGAAGAGTGTTGGGTGGATTCTCACAGCAGGGAGGATCAACTTCCTGTCGGCTGCATGGCTTCATCGCAGTAACTGGTTGTTTGTCAGCTCTTCAGTACAAACTGACACCAGGTCGTCTCCGTCAGTGATAATGGAAATGATCTTGTTGCCTTTGTAATGTGGCATCGTTACAGTTTCTTCCTTCCCTTCCTGGAGCAGATTGTCCCGTCCTGTGACCTTCTTCGTCAGATGATACTGCTAACAGCCGTCATCCCCAGTGTGTGAGGTCATGAAGACCTGTGTGTGTGTGTGTGTGTGTGTGTGTGTGTGTTTATCAGCTGTTGATTCCTGATGTTCCCACAAGAAATGACACTCTGATGTTTTCAGATACAGAAGGTTGGGGACTCAGTCTTTGTTTTTAAGATTGTGGTTGGAGAATTTTAAATGAACCAAAGTGTTGAACAAATGAAAAGTTTGATGCTTGATCAAAATGTCAAAGTTATTACAGTGAACCTGAAGGGAGCGAGAACGTCTGAACCAAAACTCATGGCAGCTCATCAAATAGTTAATGAGACTTTTAACTTAAAGCCACAAATGTGAACCTCACGGTGGCGCTACATTAAAGTCCAACTACATCCTCTGTCCACCTCCAAAGAGTTCATGTCCATCCATGTAACAGTTCAAACTTATTTGTGTTTGTGTTTTTTTCTCCCAGGTGGATTTCGCCAAAGTCCTCCACTACGTGGGCGCCGGAGTGGCGTTCCCCTCCAGCATGCTGTTCGTGTGTCTCCAGTCGGCTCTGACCTACAGACTGGCCAAGACCCAGGACGAGTACCGCATCGGGCACCTGCGGGTGGGGATGGCCCTGCTGGCCCTGGTCGCCCTGGTGCTCAGTATCCTGACAACATCCAGCTCTTTGTCCAGTCTTTGTAGCGAAGGAGTTTTGAACCATAAGATCAAAATGTTTCTTCAAAATTTGCTTCACTGATGCAGAATCATTTTTCAATAACTTTAGGGAACTCAGGCATCAAAGTGCATCAGTGTGTTATGTTTGTTTGCATCATCTTGGCTCAGTCGTCCTTCCAGCATGTTCACTGGTCCTGTATGTAAATTGTATTACATGGCCCCCTGCTGGACAGAAACTGTTTTACATCCCTTTCAAATCAAATGTCCTCTGTCTGGACGTTTGGTCTCAGCCTTCAGACACATGAGTCGTCATGTCAAGTCTGATCAAACCGAAATCTGATATTTGAGAAGTGACGCTATTGATTATAATGAAGTAAAAGTAGAAACTCAAATACAGTACAAGTACCTCAAATTGGTACAATGCCTAAAGTAAAGTAAAAGTCCATCGTCGACACTAACATCATGACAGATCTGGTGTGTTTACTGACGGCGTCTTCCTTCCAGCCGTCGTTCTCCTTAACCTCCGACCACCAGGTGGAGTCTTCTTCTGCCAGGAGAGCTTCGCCCTGCAGCACGCCTCCGCCATCTTTGAGTGGATCTACTGCATGCTCATCATGCTCTTCTACGGGACGTTTGCCTTCGAGTTCGGCGGCATGTCGGGGGACACGCTGATGGTCCTGTCCAGAGGGGGCGCCGTGCAGAGCTTCTCCTCCGAACTGAAGGCGGAGGTGGGCGGCGGCTCCAACCGCCAGACAGAGAGCTTCTCGGTGCTGTGACCCAGCCGCGGCGTCCCTGGAGGTCAAAGGTCAACACGGGGGCCGATCCCGCAGCCTGCATATCCTCACGCTCACTGTCGCACACGGCCGCCGCAGCCGCAGCCGCTCAGCAGCGACCAAAGACTTTCATCCTGCTTTGCAAAGGACGACGCGCAGCCTCGCACAATAATGTGAAAGTGGCTCTTCTGAAGACAAAGACCAGCAAAGAGTCATGAACACACACACGCACGCACGCAGCCCTCGCTGTTTGTTTTAACTCTGCGAGTGGAACAATCACGCTCTGAACTCTTGGCTGAGGCAGGTTTTATCAGATGGAAGGTCATGAAAAGGCCTCAGATGTGGCTCAGCGGAGAGCGGCTTGTTTTCACGTTCCGACGCTCCGACACCGAGCTCGCCATTGTTTTATACTCAGGAAGTTTTGTTACATAATCAGCTTTCGCTCTTTACCTCACACGAAAGGTGAAGTTTTCTGAAACGTTTTGACAATAGATGGAAAGTTACTGTTCGCCAACAATAATTTCATTTAACGTGGTTTAATATTTGTCTTGTTTTTCATGTTTTCTATCTTTACGTTATGATATCCAGAGTTTGGGCCGATGGGACTCGTGCAGGTGTCTCATATCGCCCAGAGAAGCTCTGTTGTATATTTTGTTGTATCTCACCTCTGCTCTGTGTCTTTGCTCTCAGTAACAACAGTTTTAATGGGACCAAGTTTTTCTGTCAGGACGGACGTCGTCACGCTGTTTGATCACAAACAGAAAAACCTTTACAAGAAAGTCAAGTTTAATTTGCAGAGAACAAAAGAATTAAAGCAAATCTTTATCTTAAAGAAATAAAATCTTGTGGTTTTCATCCATATGAAGGAGAAAATCGTTGCCTCTTGTTAAAATGTTTTATTGTTCAAAAATCATATGTACACATTTTTCCAGGACACAGTTTGTGCAAAGACTGAGACGAGGTTCACTTTGATTCACAGGATTTTCTCTGAATGTTGATTTGTTCCTCGGTTTCCTACTGAAACTCTAAAACCTTCGAAGCCCTTCAGCCTGAACTCGGAGTCTCAGTCAAACTCTAAAAGCTTGAAAAATCTTAAACATGAACTTCCATAAAAATATATAATCGTATGTTTAGAAGAAGAGTACAAAGCACCAAGAGCTCGAATTTCTGCACCAAACTTCATCATCTTCAGATCTTTAAAGGCTTTAGATCATCATATAGAAATACTGACAACAATAACAAAAATAGATCATGTAAATGTTTGGAAACAAACAGATTCTAACATTTGAAACTTCTTTGGGATTTCGACTGTTTTTCCTCCATCTTTGTTTTTTCTGCAACTCATTTGGCTTAATACCAAATAATAAAGAACTTAAACTATTTTATTCTCAAACATGGAGCTTGGACACATGGAGAAAACAGAAATATATGTTTGAGAGAAGAAGTCTGAATTGATTTCTGGCTGAAAACACCAAGACTTCTACAAACTACCAAGACTAACTGCTTACTACTGTAGAGTAAAAACTCTGCTGCTGCCAGATGTCGATCATATAAAAATACTGACAACAGCAGTTAATGTTTGGATGCATGCAGCAAAAAAAAAAAATCAGAGCAATAAGAACATGTGACTGAACTCTGTATCTACGGGACAAAAATACCAGATGGCTCATGTTTCAGGTGACGATCGAGAAGCTACGAAGTCATGAATGACAGATGAAACCTGTTCCTGTCCAATAACCAGAGATAGACCAGACCAGAGACCCCAGCTGCCCTCCTCTTACTGGGTTACACACACACACACACACACACACACACACACACACACACACACACACACACACACANCACTCTACAGGTTGAGGTTCTTGGGGATCTCCCAGGGAAACTCCTTCCTGCCGAAGTGTCCGTAGCAGGCCGTCTTCTGGTAGATGGGTCTCTTCAGGTCCAGGTCTCTGCAGCACAGTCGAGCAGTGACAGATCAGTTACAGGTCAAACACATGTTCAACATATGACCAGTTTGACGCTGACCTGACGATGACGCCGGGTCTCAGGTCAAAGTTCTTGTTGACGATCTGCAGCAGCTCCTTCTCGCTCCTCTGAGACGATCCGTAGGTGAAGAGGGAGATGGACAGAGGGTGAGCCACCCCGATGGCGTAGGACACCTGAAACCACAGACTGTCAGTTCATCACGACTGACGACGGAGAGGGATTATTCATGCATGAGTCTGATGTGATCTCACCTGCACCAGAACCCTCCTGCACAGTCTGGCCTTCACCAGAGACTTGGCCACCCAGCGGGCGGCGTAGGCGGCCGAGCGGTCCACCTTGGTGTAGTCCTTCCCCGAGAAAGCTCCGCCCCCGTGGGCCCCCCAGCCCCCGTATGTGTCCACGATGATCTTCCTGCCCGTCACGCCAGCGTCACCCTGACACACAAAGATTAACTCGTAAACTCTTCTGTCTCAGTGCAAGATTCACAGAGTTTAAATAAGACTCTGTGAGACAGTATCTTGTCTTGCATCCTTGTCTGATTAAATCAAGGTTATATAAATGTAAAGTTGCATTAACACACTGGGTTCTGCTGCACCTCTGACCACCTGTGACTGTCGTTACCTGAGGTCCACCGATGACGAAGCGTCCGCTGGGCTGCAGGTGATAGATGGTGTCCTGGTCCAGGTACCTGGAGGGGACCACGGCCTTGATGACCTTCTCCTTCAGGACCCTCTTCTGCTCCTCCAGACTCACATTGTCGTCGTGCTGCACCGACACCACTACGGTGTGAACCCTCCTGGGGATCACAGCACCGTTCTCCTGGCTGTAATGAACCGTCACCTGGACGGAGACGGCGGAGGGGAGGGTTTAGATATATGTGGATATGAAGCCTTCTTTTCATGCTTCTTCTGATAAATGACTACATCAACACATCTTACTGTCATTGGACATCAGTCTTGTATTCGGACCCTACCTGTGTCTTGGAGTCCGGCCGGAGCCAGGGGACGGTCCCGTCACGCCTCAGTTCGGCCATCTTGGCGTTGAGCTTGTGGGCGAGGACGACGGTGAGGGGCATGAACTCCTCAGTCTCGTCTGTGGCGTAGCCGAACATCAGACCCTGCTCACACAGACGCAGCAGGACTCAAACTGGTCAAACATGTCATCATCGATGTCTTTCTCCTGTTCACAGTACTTTTACTAGAGTACAGTTTTGAATGTGTCTGACCTGGTCTCCAGCTCCGATGTCGCTCTCCAGGCGATCAACGTGAACTCCCTGTGCGATGTCAGGGGACTGCTCCTCGAGGGCCACCAGCACGTTACACGTCTTATAGTCAAAGCCTGGATGGATAGAAGGGGTCAGTGAGAAAGGGTCAGGCAGAATGATCTTATTTTACTTTAAAGAAACGTACAAATCCTGACTGTCATGGTTCTTTGGTTCACGTCCATACATGTAAGATCATTTTGAAGGAACAGCTGCAGAAACTCTGAAGCCAGACCTGTGATTCCTCTCACCTTTGTCCGAGCTGTCGTAGCCGATGTCTCTGATGGTTTCTCTCACCACCTTCTGATAGTCGACGTTGGCTCTGGACGTGATCTCGCCACAGAGCAGCACCATGCCCGTCTTACACACCGTCTCTGTCTCAGCACACAGAACAGTGAGTGTCTGACTTCAGTGTGCAACAAGTGACTGAAGTGATCAATCCAATGTTCATCAACAGATCCATTTTCATACATAAGTGCTGTTGTGCCAGGAGGATTTACTCCATCCAGTCAGCTTCACACTCATGAGCAGGTTTTAAATGAAGGATCAAAATTGAAATATCGCCCTTTTGAAATTCTCACTTTGCTCCTGTCTAAACCTGACGCCTACATTTCCCACAATGCAACTCAACTGCTGACAGTTTGTTTGGAGATTCAGGTGTGTCGTTTGAGAAGCTGGTCTCTTAAAGGGCTTTAACACATTCAATGTAAAGTTGAGCTTTATTTATATTGGACATGAAGCTGAATCAAGAATCATGTCATGTGTGTAAGTTGTCACCTACAGACAAGTGAAGTCATAGTTTCACACTTCTGTGTCTCTGTGTTAAACCTGCTGCCTCCCTCTGCTGGAGAGAAACCTCACTCACCACAGGCCACTTTGGCGTCGGGGTCCTGCCTCAGGTGAGCGTCCAGCACAGCATCACTGATCTGGTCACAGATCTTATCTGGAAAACAACATTTCAACACATGAGAATCTGGATGTGTGTGTGTGACCATCTGCTCTGGTCACATTCCTCATCTGGGCCGAGCCTGGGAGTATCAGGTGTCCTCCATCACAGCTCCACACTATGAATAGCCTCAGCATGGGTGTCGCTCTGTATCTACTGTAACTCCATCAGATCATCACTGACACGCTCATTCATCCGCTACTGTACTGAGACACAGTTCACTGCTCCACAGTTCACACAGGAATCTCCTCGTCCACATATTTCAGTCTGTGGTCGGTCAAATCAGTTCATTAAAGGAGGAAAAAATCAGACAGACGAAGAAATATTTCAACATGTTTTCACTGCAAATCAATTTGTCTGAAGTATTTTTCACAGATATTCATGTTTTAATTTTGCAAATCTTCCCACTGAGGGACCAATAAAGGTTTATCTTTTCATAATAAACTGAATTAAACTAAGAACAAGTCAAAGTTTATAACTGACCCACATCTTTTCTTGTTCTTGTTGCATATCTTTGGGACTGAGTCAGACTTCATGAGACTGGTGCAGATTTACAATGAGTATATACATATGTTGCTGTGACTTTACTTGACTTAGTTACTTAAAATAATTTTTGAATGCAGATTTCTTAAAGATTGTGTCAGCTGATACTAACATCAGTCCAGCTCCTGCTCATCCAGTAACTGATTATTAAGTTGTACTGAAGCCCTGAATGATTTAAGACCAGAATGCATTTCTGATGTGCCTCTGTTTGTTGCGACCTGTCCTGACCTCTCAGGTGGTTGGAACAGATCTGCTCAACACTGAGAGGACGTTCAGAAGCATCACACAAGTCTTCAGGATTTTCTCATGTCAAAATGTCAATGTTTGAAATATGTTCAAATGAAAATCATACAAAGACAATTTATTTCATCTTTGACCTCATCAACATCGTCAGTCAACACAATTCCTTTGCAAATGTTTGCATTTTGATTTTATGTACGTGTCACTCAGGAATCAAGTTATAAAAGTTATAGAACCTGATGCTCGTCAACAGGATATAAAGTCGTTTAAATGAGCTCAAGCTTCAACATCGACAGCAGGAAAAAGACACAGACAGGAGGACGAATCCAGAAACATCAGAGATGAACTGGTCTGAATCAAACTCCCATGAACAGTCATTGACTCAGTTTTGATATGTTAAGTTCTTTAAGTTCTACTTTGAGCTTATGATTCAACCTGAGTTCAGTTAAGCTGCAGCAGGAGTTTGAAGTTGTTTACAGCTGCAGCGCTGGACTGAAACCCTGAACTTCACATGCAGCTGCAGTTCCATTTTCTCTCTCATGCATCCTGAAACATGCACAAATCAAATATCACAGGATTCACGCTCTAAATGCTGCAGCTCGACCCAAACATACAGATACCACCATAAATCAGAGCTGTGTGCTTCATCCAACTGCTCTTCATGCTACAGCGCCTCCACGCCGCGCTCAGGATTCTGCACATTCCTCAGAGTCATCAATGATCACTGAGAGAGAAAAGTGTTGTAACACATGAAGCCGCGCGCTCGCTCACTCACACTGTGCAGCAGCTGCAGGTGAAGCACAGCAGCCTGCAGGCCTCTACTCACCAGGATGCCCCTCTCCCACAGACTCAGAGGTGAACATGAAGGAGCCATCAGGAGGAGTGTAGACCTGGTCCACGCGGCCATTCATTTTGTCCCTGAGTGGACACGGCGGAGGGGACGTCTGATCAGAGCAGGACGACACAGACTGAGTGTGTCAGACTTCAGCTGCAGCCTGGTCCCACTGTGCAGCCGCCAGATACCTCGGAGCTATATAAGGCAAAGACAACATACACTCATCACACACACACACACATGGGGGGAGGGCGCCATGTGAACCAGCGGGTGAGACCATTCAGAGAGAGGGGAGGGTGGGATTCAGTTTTTCTTCTTCTTCTCTGTGACACTTTCTTTAACTCGTCCTGTGCTGAAAGTTCTCACTTTGTCAGAAACTGGACTCGTCACACTCGGGTCCCTGTGAGCGTCCGGCTCGTCGCCTTGAATCGGCAGAGCTTTGGTTTCTTCACATGAAGCTTCTCCACCGACTCATTCATGCCGGCTCTTTGTGTCTTTGTACCTGGGGCCCCTGAGGTCCCTGATGGGGCGTCTGTTGACACAAAGGGACGTTTTCACTGCACAAGTCACATCTGAGCTGATGCAGGGAACAAGATCTGTGCTTCACTTTGTAACATGTTTGTTTACATACAGCCACATCTGGAACAGCTGGTAGTGACGAACAAGGTCAACTCAGTTATCTGAGTTAAAGAGAAAATTAAATACACTTTGCTTTATATTGTTTTTTTTAATCATGATCTAAGGAAGAAAACTGAAAAACAAACTTTACTTTAACGTCCTTATTTAACATTTACAAACAGAATGTAAACATGAAGGGTTTGTAACACATTATTTAGTTTATTGTAAATCTGTCTTTACACATATCTATACACATATTTTTAAGCATAAACTAAAAAAGCAATCCATTCGCTCTTTTAATCAGTATTAATAAATCTATGGTTTTAGTATTAACACTTATTGTATTTATTATCTTTATTATCTATTTCATGGATTTTACTTTTTCACTGAAATTCATATATTTTGTAGTTTTTCGAGATTTTTTTCACAACACAAAAGAAAACTTTAGTTCATAGCTCAAACCTTGTTCCACCAAACGTGTTTTCAGGTGTAGTTTTGCTTTTACATTAACAGCTGCTATTTTTTTGAACAGTGTAAGAAAAGCTCATCTTGCTGCAGTGGAGTCAGGGTCGAGCTGTAGTGCGACTGTTTGACCACTAGATGTCAGCCTGCTGCAGAAACACTGCTTGTATTGACTTTAATAATGTGACTATTATTTCAACTCTTTTTCAAAATCAAAGCTCTGAGGATGCTGAGTGATAAATTAAACTCCAGTGTGAATCTCATTTTATTCTATATTATTAATTTATGGTATATGAACATTCACCACTGCAGCAATTGGTCGATTAATTGATTTGTGACAGACAATCTGCAGCTTTTATGGTACATTTTTTTCAAGTAAAAGCGATGACATGTGCAGAAACATTTGGAGGTTGCAGCTTCTCAGACCTGAGGATTTACTGTGATATCAACTGAGTATGTTTGGGGTTTGGACCATTTGTCAGATTAACATGGTGTCTGAATACGTCATGCAGACAATTTTGTGTGTAAGTTAGTGACTGAATGGCGGCCTGTGCCTCAGCCCCACACTGTGAGTGGGCTCTGGTCTTACTGTGGTCGCCGTGCAGTGGTCCATGCTGTTGTCTGCAAACAACACTGAATCTTTGATGAACACAGCCAGAGTCTGGAGCGTGAAGGTCACGAACAGGTTCAGGTGGATGTGGTTGCGAGTGCAGAGCAGCTTCCTGAGAGGGAGAACATGGCGACACCAACATGCACAGAGATGGTTGAACATATATCACAGGTTTTCTGATTGAGAACATTTGATTATATGATGTTCTGATGTTGAAACCAACCTGAAGCAGCAGAAGAGCAGAGCAGCCAGAGAGGCTCTGTATCCGACACTGTACATCAGCTTCACTGTGTCAAAGTAATTTTTCTGGAGCAAAACATGAAATATTCATCAACTAGAGGCATAAAGAGCCAAATCTTTGGTTCCCTGCTGATTTGAAGTGGATGAAATCTGCTGGTGAAATGGGATCATGCACACTGAGCTCAGATCGTCTTCCTTCAGAGCTTCATGATAACAGGCTTCATAATACGGGACACTCGGTTTGCTCCATCCTCCGACTGTGCAGCTCCAGGTGATGAAAACTGGAGGAAACGTTTCAGGACTGAAGCTGTAAAATCCTCAATGAAATATAGACTCATTTTACTTTCAGGAGTTTTTCTTTTAGGACTTAATGATACTGAGCTTTGTGTAACCAATTCACTCACTGTGGTACACTGGGTGGTTCAGAGACAGTTTCCTATATTGTTTCCCTATCACCTGGACCAGGTATCAGAGATATAGGTTCGCTACGGGAGGAAGGAGTATTTCAGTTATGTGTATGAAGCAGTAATAGCAAATCCACACAACAGGTAAGTTTAAAAATATGTGTTATTGTACTGAAGATTTTGTAACAGGAAGAAAAATGAACATTTATCACCATACAGTGTTTTTTTCCCCTTTTTTCGCAATAGAATTATTCACAGTGTGATTAAACAGCAAAACGAAATAATAATTTAAAAAAACTGTTGTTGTTAGTGGCTTTTGGTTCTTTTAAGTTTAGGGCCTATTTTAAGTTTATGTGCTGCTAATTTTACTCTAGTTAGGCAACAATTTAAGATCATTTTAACACAATGAGTTTTGTTATTTTTCTTACAATGAACCCTTTGAAATTAGATGAACGGCGCAGGGCCCTCTTCCCTCTGAGAAAAAAGTTCATAAGCGAGGGATGCCGAGCTGTCATCACGGTGGATAAGCTGTATGTTAACGGCCAGCTGTACCGCGACCGGGAAGCCACCCCCTGGCTGTATTAGTGTACGGTAAATCTTTTCCTCAGTCACACATCTCTCCATCCAAACACTCCTTCTATAAAACCATCAGGTAAATCACAGTAAATTTATCAATTAATTGCTGTATTACGTAGCGCGCGCGCGCGCGCGTCGCTAGTTGAGAGCAGGAAACTGCCGTTGTTTATGTTTGTTTACGTTTCACTTCCTCCTTTCTGTGCACCTACCCCCCCTCTGTGTTCCTGTCTGCACTGTATGGTTGTGGTTAAGTCACTTTACTACCTGGGTTATACCACCATCCACAATACATATACACACAGCTACATACACACACATAGTGTCGAGGCTTATATGCACACATATACACATACATACAGATATAGTTACATACTCACACACACAGTGTCAAGGCTTACAGGCACACATACACACAGACACACACACACCCTATATATAGGCTCATACAGACACATACTGTCATGACTTACACAAACACACACACATTCACAAACGCACACACCCCACAGTAGTCAGTTAAGCTTAATATGAACATGTTAAAGTTTGTCACCTGGAATGTCCGTGGAATGGGCTCAAGGGAAAAAAGACATAAAATATTTAACTACTTGAATAACATACAAGCAGACATTGTCTTATTACAGGAGACACACATTGTCAAAACAGCAGACCAAAAACTTAAGTCTCCACAATTCCCGCACACATATTTAGCCAGTTTCAACTCCAAACAGAGAGGAGTTGCTATCTTGATTAACAGGAGAGTTAACTTCAAATTTAATTGTTCTGAAGTAGACTCAGATGGCAGATATATAATTATTAACATATCTGTTGCCAATGCAAATTTTTGCATTGCCAGCATATATGGCCCAAATGTTGACGACCCCTCCTTTTTCCACAATTTCTTCACCTCACTCTCTGCTCACTCTAACACAACTTTGATTATTGGAGGAGACTTCAACTTAACACATAGTCCAGAACTTGACAGATCCAGATCGGCAGGTATTCAGCGTGACACACAAGCAGCAGGGATACTCAAACAATACATGATGGATTTTTGTCTTTGTGATGCTTGGCGCTCCTATCACCCAACACTCAGGGAATACACCTATTTCTCACCAGTTCACCACTCCTACTCCCGAATTGACTACTTCTTAACAAGTAATTCAATCCTAGTGGATATTACAGGCACCCAGATTCACCCAATCACTATCAGTGACCATGCACCTGTTTCTCTTTCCCTCACAAATAAAAAAGCCGCACCTCCGACTAGAACTTGGAAATTTAATACATCATTACTCAAAGACTCTGAGTTCCTTAAATACTTTGAGAGAGAGTGGACATTATTCTTGGATATGAATGATCTACCAGGAACCTCATCGTGTATTCTTTGGGAGACAGCAAAGGCAGTAATGCGAGGTAAAATAATTTCATACTCATCACACAAGAAAAAGAGAGAGAGGGCACTGGAAGCTGAATTGGAACAGAAAATCAAAGTCCTGGAAGCTAAATATGCTGACTCACAGGAGGAGCGCATCCTGTGTAACTTAAGACAACTTAAGCTTGAATTAAAAAAAATTACAGATGAAAAGACCCAGTTCCAATTGCAGAGACTACGCTTGAAGTACTTTGAACATGGCAACAAATCTGGCAGTTTTCTGGCTAACCAGCTAAAACTCAATAAGGAAAAAAGTATTATTTCCTCCATCAAGGACTCAGCTGGTAATATAACGCATGTCCCTGAGGAAATAAATGAAATATTTAAAGACTTTTATAAAAAATTATATACACCACAGATAGATCCACCTATCTCCAGTCTCGAGGCATTTCTCGAAACCATAAATCTACCTAAACTGACCAAGGACCAAGTCTCTAACTTGGACCTCCCTATTTCAGTGTCTGAACTACAAGAAGCCCTACAGCATATGCCAAGCGGGAAAGCCCCAGGGCCAGATGGTTTCCCAGCGGAATTCTACAAAGAATTTTGGTCATTGCTAGCTCCAGTACTCTACAGAATGGTTTTGGAAATGAAAGAAAATTGCTTTCTCCCGACAAACCTGAACACTGCTACCATCAGTCTCCTGCTCAAACCTGATAAAGACCCAACACTTCCATCTAGCTATCGCCCAATCTCACTCATAAATGCAGATCTTAAAATAATCTGCAAAGCCTTAGCAACTCGATTGGAAAAAATCACTCCACATATAATACATCCTGATCAAACAGGTTTTATTAAGGGTAGACATTCTGCTAATAACGTACGTAGACTACTTAATATAATTGACTTCTCCTCCATTCACAAATTGGAAACTACAATTATCTCACTAGATGCTGAAAAAGCATTTGATAGGGTGAATTGGAAATTTCTCTTTGCTACACTGCATAAATTTGGATTTGGAAACTCTTTTATTACATGGATCAAGATTCTGTACAGCTCACCCAGAGCTTCAGTCAGAACCAATGACCAAATTTCCCCAAGTTTTTCTCTCCAGAGGGGCACTAGGCAGGGTTGTCCACTCTCTCCCTCACTATTCGCCATATTTATTGAACCGCTAGCAGCGGCAATACGGCAACATTCAAGCATCCAAGGTATTAATATTGCAGCCTCTCATCATAAGATAAGTCTTTATGCTGATGATGTGTTACTTTTCCTAAAAAACTCACCATTCTCTCTCTCAGAAACAATCGCAGTAATAGATAAGTTCAGCTCAATCTCAGACTACTCCATTAATTGGTCCAAATCCATTGTTCTACCCATTAATTTTGAGTTCCAGCGCACTTCTTCCATCCCTCTACACTCAGGGAACATAAAATATTTGGGCATTAATATTTCAACCAAGCTGACAGATCTGACCCATCTGAACTACACACCTTTGCTTAAATCAATTGAAGATGATCTTACCCGCTGGACTGCGCTACCTATATCACTTATGGGAAGAATCGCAACAGTGAAGATGATAATCCTGCCAAAAATTAACTATCTTTTTTCAATGATTCCCATTAAACCCTCTCTTAGCTGGTTCAAATCATTAGACTCTTTCATCAATAAGTTTCTGTGGAAAAATAAACCGCCACGTATAAGTTTAAAAACTTTACAAAAGGCGAAAGAATATGGTGGTCTAGAACTACCAAATTTCTACCACTATTATATCGCAAATAGACTGCTCTACATTCTAAAGTGGATTAACCCCAGTCCACTAGATCACTCATGGTTAGTTATTGAGCAATCCTTCAGTCAAGAAATCCCTATCTCTAACCTCCCTTTCATTGGCCTGACTCTCAGAAAACACATCTGCTTTAAAAACACCAGTATTAGCAGCTCTCTGAAAGCTTGGTGGGAATTTCTAAAAATAACCGAGTCTCCAAATACTCCTTGCAGACTCACACCCATCTGGAACAATCCTGACTTTCTCCTTAATAAAAAAGCACTGGATTTTTCTACATGGCACGCCAAAGGAATTGCTTGGAACATATCATGAAAGAGGACAACTTCATCCCATTTCAGGATTTGATAAGACAGTACGGAATCAAGAGCAACAAATTTTTTGAATATACACAACTCAAATCCATAATCCGGGCAAAATACAATCACATTCAGTTAAAACCCCATCCCACTATAGAAAATTTTCTTAAAATCTCTGCCCCCAAAGCATTGTCTAAAATTTATGGGTTAATTGCCAAACAAGACAACACCACCTCCATTCCAACATCTAAATGGGAGGCAGATTTATCCTTCAACCACAACGACGATTTTTGGAGACAAATTTGCCTAAAAACCTTTAGTATTACCAGTCAACCCAATCTACAGCTCATACAATTTAAAACTCTCCACAGAACTCACTATACAGGACAAAGGTTGTTCCAGATGGGTTTATCTGACTCAAATATCTGTGTGCACTGCTCTAATAATAGTATAGATAACTATATGCATGCTGTCTGGGCTTGTGCACCTGTTAACAACTTCTGGTGGTTGGTTTGCGAAGACTTGGCAAGACACCTAGGCTGTTCAGTTCCAGCATCCCCCTCACTATGCATACTGGGTGACTTTTCTAACACTAACATAGAGCCCAATAATACTGGCCTACTCCTCACTGCATTAAGCATCGCCAAGAAAACTATTCTCATGAATTGGAAATCAAAAAAGAACTTGTCTATAACCCAATACAAAAATCTCCTGTTAGACCACATTGCCATGGAGAGAATGTCTGCTTTGTCGAAAAATCAATTGGCTGATTTCCTCCTCAGTTGGGCACCACTAATTAACTCCTTGACCTAATATTGGTGGGGGAGCACTGTCCCGCCTCCCTGTGTCGCGCCTCGGCCGCGGGGTGGGGCTTTCTGGCGCGGTTGGGTCTGGCGTCCCTGCGGGCGGGGGTGGCGGGGG
>JBBMOC010000799.1:0-19542 GCA_037975185.1 Centropyge bicolor
TATGGGTGACGTCACGGACACTACGTCCATATTTTATACAGTCTATGGGTTGTGAATGCAGATTGTTTTGTTCCTATTTCACAGTTCCAGTAATGTCCATTGGTTTGTAGTTGGGGGTTGATAGATGAAGGAATGCCTCAAAGAAAAGACAGTTGTTGGAAGCCGCCATATTTGGAGAAGATGTTTCCACCAGGGTCAGAAGCATCAGACGGAGTTTGTGTCCTCTAGTATTTAAGATTAGATAGAAGTTTGTTTATCCAGAGGGAAATTGTTGAAATTGTTAATATTCAATTTATGTGAACATAAAGAAAAAATAGCTTTCATCAGTAGAGACCTCATTTACAATATAGCCCAGCAAGAAATCACATCCACACTCACTTAGGCATATACAAATAGTTATGTACACACTCACACACAGAACAGAAAGTAGCAGATTTATCTCCTGAAATTTGCTGTTATCATCCTTAAGTTTAACTGCAGACCTCTGTGATCCAGTCGTCTAAAGATGTTAGAGGCAGCTCTGCTTTCTTGAGTATAACATTACTAGTTAACATCACAGCAGCTGTAAACCCTCCTGTGGGTTCAGGCTTGGTCGATATCAGTTTGAAAATTGACTCTTTCACCTTCCTTTTTCTTTTTCTCTGTTCACTGTGTGACTTCCTTATAATAGAGAGTGTTACTGTGGAAAGGAGTGGGAAAAGTCACAAATGATTATAAAGTAAGAGATGAATTAGGCCAGATGGAGAAGTTCAGAGATGGTGGATCAATAAATCCACGTTTTGAACCCGAGCCAGTTCATTACAGCTCAAGGAGGCTGATCCCGACTCTCGACCTTCGGCGGCCATCTTTCATTGTTCTCTTTTCCGTGTGTTATCATCAACCTGCTTTACGATGTCGGCTGAACGTGCAGCACATGTCCTGGTCAGGATTGTATGTCGGCTCAATCAATGTCTCTCTCTGCCCCCACAGAAGAAAGACCTGTTGGCTCTGTCTAAAAAGCCAAACAACACCTGTTCGGCCGGCGTGAACTACACCACCAACCTGACCAAGGACGCCTCCATCTCCACCATCTCAAACAGCACGGCCGTCCAGCTCAAACCCTCCGAGACCAAGGCCCCGGACCCCAAAAAGACTTACAACAGCGTGAGCAAGATCGACAAGATGTCCAGGATAGTGTTCCCGGTGCTGTTTGGGACCTTCAACCTGGTTTACTGGGCCACGTATCTCAACAGGGAACCGGTGATCAAGGGAGCCGTGTGAGCGTCTGGAACTGGAACGCGATCGAAACCAATGCCAAGCACTTAGTCCGTGTGTCATACGTAGATGTGTTTTTTATCATTGGGAAACATTGCATGTCCGTCGCTTCAGGAAAATGTTGCCATGTTTGCCTTGAGTTTGAACACATACGACTTTTCCTTGAAGACAGTTTGAGTTGTCTCATTTTAACTCCAGTCACTGATTAGTTTGTTTTTAGCATTTGGCATTTTTATTTTCTCCTCCAGTCTCCAGTAGATGACGGTCCAGCAAAGCCAAATGCTATGCAAAACATTTTTACTGTGTTATTACTCAAAAAAAAAAAAAAGCGGCTTTTACCTTTGTAACTCTTACTTTGTACAAATGGGCCGGAGGTCCGGGTCGGCGAGGCCGGACCCAGGCACATGGGACCTTTGCTTCCTTGTTATAAGCAGATGAATAGCCATGCTGAATGTGTTGCCTTCAGAGTGTGATAACTCATTATGAATGCACTGAAATCTCCTGCGGTTACTTTCCCAGAAGCCATTTTCTCAACTTTCATTTTTTTCTCTTTTGCTACTTTTTTGAATGGCCCGTTTTTCCATGAACTCTTCTGTTCGTGTAGAGATTCAACGGGGACAGATTTCAAGCTAAAGTGATAGTGGCAGCTTCTGTTTCCAGGTCACCTTGTTGAGAGTCCTGTATGTATGTATGTAGTTTAAGGAACATGTATATATGCCCTGCTTTTAGACGAGCACCACTAAGCCAGTACGGCTAGCTTCTATGTTATGCATATACAGCAACACAGTGTTACTCTAGTCTAGTGCTTCATTGACCGGATATTGAGAAATGAGCAGCTTGAGCTTTAGCAGTTTTGACAGAATATACGATGCTTTTCTAAACCGTTTTCTTTGTCCGATCAGTTTGCTGTTTCTATAAGCTTTGACGATACTTTGCAAACCTTCTTGATCAATATTTGGACGCTTTGAGCAGGATCACGTCTTTTGCCGACTCCGGCTCGTCAGGTCATCAGGCCAATCAGAGAGACAGATTATTGCATTTTGACCATTTTCACAAGTTGTTTTTAGGTTTTCAGGCAAAAAACGTGAAATCAATTATTGATATGAATTTGTCATTAAAGTGTTATTGTAAAGGAGGAGTTTTGGAAAATATGCATATTTGCTTTCTTATCGAGAGTCAGATGACAAGATACCACTCTCATGTCTGTACAGTAAATATGAAGCTACCACCTGCAACTTTAGCACAGTGACCTGGAAACCGAAATGTACGAAGACCCAGATGAATATTAGATATTTACATCAGGAGCAAATGTCCAGTGACAAACTAAAACAGTTCACATTCATGATGACACGATCTTAAAAACATCTGTTGTAGTTCCTTTAATTTAATACTGAATTTCTCTCTGATTTGACCCAAATGTCGCAGAAGATGAAGCCTCGCTCTGCTGACACGTCTTCATTACTGTCGTCTCAGTTAAGTTATAGTCAAAGCAAATTGGTGCAATTTAAGAAAGTTGTGACTTTAGAGTGAAACTCATTAGTTATAAATGAGCACTTTGTCTTGACCTCACACTGAAAATTAGATCAAACTGGCTCAGCTGGTGCAACAGGCTGCTGAACGTCCCTGCGCTCGGCCAAGAAAACAGATTAAACAGATTAAATAAACGAGGGTTCGTTTTAGCTGTTAATTACAGTAGTGAGTTTTAGATGTGCTGGAAGGTAGATGTTTTATCTTCAGACATCCAGACTACTTGATTCCCCTGTTTCCAGTCTGAGCTCAGTTAAGTGTTGTTAAGTTAATATTTACTGCACAGACGTGAGAGTGGTTTGACTCAGTAAACTCTGAGTCAATAAATTAACATAATCAATGGAATAACCCCGAGTTAAAGTCCTTCAAACACCACATGAAGTGAACTTTTCTGCCCGGTCCTCAGTGTGAAGGCTGCATGCGCTGCACTCAGATCAGCAGAGTCTGTTTCTGCAGCCTCCACAGCTCAGTTTGGGGAGAAGGACTCAAATCTGAATGTGATCATGTGACTTGATGCTTCGTGTGTGGCCCGACATTATTTAATAAGTTGATGGAGTTACACCAGTTGTATTACGTTTAAGTGAATTTTAGGTAGAGGCTGTTCTTTAAATGCAAATATCTGAAGCAATAAATAACGCTCATATAAATAATGACTTCTGTTTATGGGACTATGTGATCACCATCTTTTTATCCTGACCTGATTCGCAATAGTCATTTTTCTATATATGGCTCTTTGATTCTTTTCAGCTGATCTCTTCCCTCTTTGGAAGCACATGACCATGTTTAATGTATTTATTTACTTGATTTAAATTGTCTCTGTTTGTGTGTGCAGAGGACCAATGTAAAGGTCTGGGCCACTATTGAAACCATTTTTTTTTTCTTTCTTAATTGTTATGCATACCTGATTCCAAATAAAGCTTCACTGACTCCATCTGTCTGATCACCTTCAGTGTCTAATTTGTGGTATAACATTTGTGAAAGAGTGTTATTTTTGACACCAATCAGCCACAGTTTTTAACCCACTGACAGACGAAGTTAATATTGATCATCTCGTTAGAGTGGCAGCTGGCAGGTGGTTGGATTTTAGGCAGCAAGTGAACAGTCAGTTCTTGAAGCTGATGCTGGAAGCAGAAACATTGGCACGGATAAAGATCTGAGTGACTTTGATGAGGGCCAAATTGTGTTAGTATGTGGGAATGTGCAGCTTACTAATGGCAATGTTTTACCACTCCATGGTTGAATCTGTCCTGAGCTTTGCCATCATCACCTGGTTTGGCAGCCTCTCATTGGCAGATAAGAAAAGCATAGAACATATTGTCAAAGTTAAATTATTGGTGTCACTTTATCCAACTTGTCAACAACCTTTTATAGGAGGCTAAACTCTAAGACTCAGGACATCATACAGTGTCCTGATCATCCTCTCTACAGCTTGAGCTCCTAAATTTTAATTTTAAAAAGTAAATAGTTCTGATACTCAGTGATGGTCCTGCCTTCAGTTGTCCTTTATGGTTTATTGTTACTTATCCTTGTCAGTGTTGTTTCGAATCTATGTAATTGTGTTCCCATGTTTTCACCTGCCTGCAAACCAAATTTCCCCCATTGGACAATAAAGTTAAAGTTGAAACTTGTGATGGCTGGACCAGGTCAGAGCATCAACACTACAGTAGGTCTTGCTGGGTGTCTTAGTAGTGGTAGGTTAGTTCATGGTGTTGACTTGGCCTCTAAATGGACCAGATCTAAATCCAATCAAGCATCTGTGGAATGTGCTGGAACAACACGTCAGATCCATGGAGCTTTCAGGACCACAGGAAACCTTCAGAGCTCGATACATCAGAGCTGTCCCGGCAGCAGAGGAGGGGTCTACACAGAACAGGTGGTTTCAATGTTGTGGCCATAGACTGTATAAAATATGGACGTATCGTCCGTGACATCACCCATAAGTTTCTGAAGAGCAAAAATTAAGCAAATCGTAGTGCGTAGCCATCTTGGTAGCCTACCTCCGGTTACTCCAAATATGGACAAAGAGGTGGAGCGAGGGCGGAGCTGATGCGGGTCGAATGAACGCTATTGGCTGAAAAAAGCTGCTTTATTCGAAATAATCAAACTAGCTACGGCTAACCAGCTAGGTTAAATGCTAAATATCGTTGCTAGCCGGCTAACCCCACGACGATCTCTTTCCCAAACTCAGTGACTAGAATTAGCCGGGGTGACGCCCCTTAGACCGTCAGTGGCTAGTTGTCAATCAAAGTGGCGCCACTTAGATTGACAGCTATGAATTGTGCATAATGATGTATGCTGTATATTTTAAACGAACGCCTTATAAAAAAATTCGCCCTCCCCCAGAGTTGTCATGGAGTAGAAAACCAGCTTATGAGACTAGAGCCATGTTTTGAACCAGGCTGTAAATATGTTTTTTTCTGTCGTAAAATCGGACATTTTAACATGGGGGTCAAATGTAATTGACTCCATTCTGCGGCCTGCTCTAGCGGTTATTCGAGGAACTGCAGCTTTTTTGCACTTCTGCATTGGCTTCATTTTTCAGCGCCGGAGGTTGCGGCTTGGTTGTGGCTGATTGATGTCAACGTCAAATGTCCAATCAGAAATTTTCATGTTTTCTCTGCCATCAGAGTCCAGATGAACACACACATAAATACCCAGCATGATTGAGTAGATTGTGTATGAATCTGTACATATTTCGATGTGTTCATGCCGTCGACGTGATAAAACGCCGCCCTAATCTGGCTTGATGGAACAACGGCCCCCGCACGTGCTGCCTCTCCTTTGATTACACACATGCACATCCAGATCATGCAGTTGGTCCACTGGTAAATCCATCTTGGGGGTCTCTGTGGCGGTGACATCTGGCTCACATCTGTTTGTCAAGGATTTAGCTCCATTTAAGTTGCTTTTTCCATTCAGCGGGGCCCCCGTACTCCGCAGCAAATTAAGCTGTCGCTGATGGCGCCAAATGACATCAGTGGTAGAATATATAGCCGGAGAAGCCAGGATGGGCTGCAGGACGCGACGGTGGAGACGAGCGTCCATCCTCGTCCACCATCGTCAAATCAGACTCCGCCCAGTCAGACCGTGACAAACATTTTACACACTGATCCAGTCAAAGAAAATTAATCAGTTTGATTTATTTAAATACTAAATGAGACAAAATAAATAGATGCACACAAAGTATGTTTTTCGTGTTCTGGTTCAACAAATTCCCAAAAAGTGCTTCCTTGTTTGAATCATTTTCAAAAATTCTTGATTCAGCAGTGATTGTGAGTGTTTTTCAGTTATTTATCAGTTTGACCCTTGAGATTTGAGATGTGATGGGTTCAGTTCGGCAAAGTTTAACAAAGCACACATGAATCTTCTGCACACAGTCAGGAACAAAAGCCTGAGATAAGAAAAACAGTGGATCCAGGAGGAGGTTATGAGATGTCGAGGCTGGTTAGAAAACAGGTGGGACGCGCTGGAAGTGGAGGCAGCTCCAGTCAACACGAATCAAGGTCAGAGAACGAAGCGACGTTGGGCGAGCGGAGGGAGATGAGAATGGAAATGGAAGGTAACAGGGAGAGAAAAATATTCCTCAACACAGAGGCTTCAGTGGAGTTCCACCAAGCTGCTCCATTTGTTGGAGGAAAGTCGTGATGTGGTGCTTTTTAACAGTAGAACTTACTTTGATTCAACAAAGTAACAGGTGAGTTCTGAACAGACGTGGTTGTTGTGTCTGTTGCTTCCAGCTCATGTCGTCTGTTGGTGCAAATAAAGTCCAATTTGCATCAATGACACAAGGTGAGAATTCACTTCCTGTCTGAACTGTCCTGCTTTTGGTTTTAGTCTTGTTCCCTGTTTCATGTTGGAGAGCTCAGCTGTGTTGGTTGTCTTTACTTCTTGCTTTTGAGTTTTTACTGTATCAGCTGTGTTTCATTAATGATTAGTCTCTTTCTTTAGTCGTTTGTAATCAGGTGATCTTCATCGTCTGGATTCTTGCTTTCGTTATTTGTTGCTATTCAGGTTCGTTGGCTCTCTATTTTTGGACTTGATTCTTCCAGCTCCTTCAGTTTTTGCCTGTTTTGTTACTGGTTTCACTTTTACATTATTAACCCCGTAAAGCCTGAACCATGAAATAACTGTCAGAAATTCCAGTTCTTTGACACTGGAGCCTTTAATGGTCCTTCTGAACAAAGAAAGAAAAAAAATGCCAAATATCAATTTCCAGTTTCAATTTTTATCATATTTGAGATATTATCATCATCATTTGAGACTCAAAGTTTCATTTTATTTCATTCAACTAAAACATATTAAAACAAGAATATGTAGCAAATTGATCATTCTAGTTCCAAACAAGAACATATTTTCAGAGAAACACTTCATTTAGTTTGGCTCATTTTGTGGTTGACAACCTTTTTATTTTCCTCATTGATGATGTAGGAGCCTCCAAAACTCATGGATCATAGATGATACGTTAGGGTTAAAGCTCACGTTTCTGGCTCCTCTTTTGAATGGACCTGTTCCATCCCTGTAGTTTTACCATCCAGATGTGAGTGAGTCTTTTCACATTACTCTCAGAAAAAGCAAGTGAACCTATATTGTGGCCTTTCCATGTATATCATCAGGTTTCAGTGGTGTGTGTTCGGTTTGTGGCTCGGGCCCAACTGAAGCCTTGGAAAGTGATGAGAGTAAAAACCCTGTGGAGCATGTATAGGCAATTCTAATATAAGGCACTATTCATTACAGCCACTGACACGTCTGCAAAACTGCTTAGTCAGTAGGGATGAGAGGACACTGGCTGCACCTTATGTTCAGACATACACTGCAGCTACTTCATCAGCATACAAAATATCTGTAGCTCCTGCATGTAGCTCTCTGATGTCATTTCATTTCTGGAGTGCTGAGTGAGCATTTTCTGCAGATTCAAGTGGGAATCTACCTTTTCTTTTGCAGAGGAACACAGAAGTGTAGCTTCGTGTCATGTCAAGTTTTATCATGCATTTGTATGTGTTTGACCACGACACTGGTTTGAAATGAGAAGAAAAACACTTTGTTTCATTTTAGGAAGCAAATATTAAATCATATCTGTTCTAGTGTTATCTGCAGAGAAAGTGTTAGAAATATTGCATCGTTACAGAAGTGATGTTTCAAAAAAAAAAAAAAAAAATTATCAGTAACAACTTGCCAGACAAAGAACGATCACTCAGATTGAAGAAATACAATATAAGAAATATAACAAATACATAGAAGGGAAGCTGAAACCAAGAATGGTAAAAGAGCTGAAGGAAGTCATTTGAAGGACAGAGCATCATACATGTTAATGGAAACATCTTGTTTTTCATGCACAAAACCTGAAACCTCACATTAAGATAAAAAGATGTAAATATTTGATTGAAAAAAAGCCTTAAAATAAAAATGGTCTTTTCACACCAGTGCTTCTGACATTGACATTCTGCCAATTATCTGTGTGACCTTTCATCTAATCAGCACAATATTCTGATCCCAGTGCAGGAATGTTATCATAATGTGTGTTTTAATTTGTTGGTTGGATGGATGCTCCTCATCAGACATGAGGACATGTGGAGACTGCAACAAGATTTGAAACAGTCAATTATTGATGAGACATTGATTCTGCAGACCTGTTAACTTTGTGCACTGATGCATAGTTCCTGAAAAATTAAAAGGTCAAATGGCTGTTACTCATTTTCACCATAACACTGTTTGTGATAGTCATTTCTTTAAGATATAGAAAAATGTTGAAATCAACATTTGGAAATAGCAACGAGACAGAAATGACTTTTGACAAACTTTCATTCATTTCTTGAAGATTTATTGAAGATATCATCTGACCAGGTTCTGTTGAAAATGAGACCCCTCGTCTCAGTGAGATTTCATGTCTGAATAAAGGTTGATGATAATAATAAAATCACTGGTCATGTAGATGATGAAGAGTCTGACTTCACACAAAGACAAATGACACTTTACTTTTATGTACCAAACCCAACACACTTCAATCAATCAATCTCTACACTTGAGTTTGATTTTCCAAGATATGATTTTCTGTCTTTTTGTGGTCAAAGTATCTTTCCATTGTCCTTTACATCCATATATTTACATGCAAAGATTCCCGGAGTTAGTCTGTTTTAACATAATTTCTCAGTCTCAATATATCTTAGTGGCCTTCATGCAATCAATATAAAACATGTCATGAATATACATACAACAACATACATCATACATGGTGGTTCTTCTTCTATAATAATGCTCCTACTGTAAAATGTTTCCCATTTTTCATGCTTCTCTCAGGTGAGAATTAACATGCACAACATGTCCACACTAAACATGTAGGACTGTGAGACTGATGGTATGGAAAACACAGATAATTATTGTCTCTAAGGAAAATACTCCGAACCCATTAAAATAATCTAAACCCATTAAACTGAAGCTTGTTTGGATTATAAACTGTTCCACCACATTTAAAATCCATTTATGCCAAAGAATAGGTGATAAAAAAAATGAACGTGTCCTTAATAATTTCCTGTGGGATCACACGCACGTGACTCAGTGAACACGGAGCAGTAAGGTTCCAGTTGATTAAAGCTGCTGATGTATGTTCTTATCATGTCTGTGTGAGCTCACTGTTGACTGTCCAGCGTGTGCAGTTCTGCTTCACACCAGCAGAGAGTGACAGCAGCCAGCTCGGCCAGCAGCAGCTCTGCACACTGGATCCTCTCTCTGTCTGTGAACAGCATGTTGGAGCCGGTGTCATGAAGAGTGAGGCTGAAACAGAATCTGCTATCAGTCTTTACCCTGAAGACCTGAGTCACATTATTTCATCCCATCAAAACCAGGTGAAGCCACGTTGATGAGATACAGATATCTTTCTGTCATGGAGGGATTATTGACCTCAGCAGCTCATTTCTACCCTTCAACAGTTTTCTGTAGGGGAAAGCACAAGAGGCCGACAGAGGGAGAAATGGTTGTTTTGTTCTCCGTGCACATGAGGCTCAGACAGATTTGTCCATTCATTTGAAATGAAAGGCGAGAAGAGCCAAGCCATTATTCTCTGAGGGAAATCTCTGAATGGCCGTTTCATGAAGGCGACAGAGAAGGAAGCACCTCATATTTACTCCAACCCTGATTCTGAAGAAGACTGTGTAAAACAAGGGAAACAGAATGTGATCATTTGCTGATCTTTTTTGACAATTAAGACAATTTAATGTTTGATTATCACCCTTATTTATTATTGTTAATATCTGCTTATTCTGAATTTGATGGCAGCAACATGTTTCAAAGACAGTGAAAGTTGTGGACTGATCCAAAAACACCTGTTTGGATCCTTCCACAGGTAAACAGGTTCATTGGTAACAGGTGATAGGATCATGATTGGGTCTGAAAGGTTCATCCTGGAAAGACTCAGTCGATCACAAGCGAGGATGGAGAGAGGTTCAGGACCTAAAACCATTTGATTGAAATTCTTCCAAAGTCTGAAAAAAACCCAGGATGATGTCATTGTGATGTCATCAGAGCTATATCAGTTTGTATTGTACAGTGGAGTTGTTGTATTGAAAGACTGAGGAAGCAAATATCACTATCACTATGTAGTTGCATTATGGGAAATTCAGGATTTTGTGTTTATTTAACTTCACCCATGCTAATGTCTAAAAGTGAGAACAGTTGACATTTAGCCCGTCTCTTGTGAGTTGTCCAAGTTTATAAGTGTTTAAAGTGTGGACACCATCAGGCACAGGAGACAGACAACATGAACACAGAAGGACAAGGGTCCTTAATTACAATTACAAACACGGCTGCACAGGTTGAATGTCAATCGGTTGAGTTTGGCCGCATTAAAAAAAAGATCCTGCAGCACTTTGATATGCAAACTTTCAAATGAACATGTGGCAGCTAACAAGAGCTCCAAAGAGGCCACATCACCTGTCGCTCCAACTGCAGGTGCATCACCACAATGGAAAAAAAAAATGAGCCAATTAAAAACAGTATGAAGAAAACAAACATGTTTTTTAATAGTTAATACTAGTAAATGGAATGTAAATAATATTGTTGACACATTATTTACTTAGACTTGCCTTGCCTAGTAGTATAATAGCATAGTTAGACCACTGACTATTTCATACTGTTCCAGTCCAGCTCTATACATCTTTTCTTTAAACTCACTTTTATCTTATGGCTTTTCTTGGCTGGTATTTATTCAACTAGATCAAGTCTATAAAAGAGAGTTGAAGGGAATAAATTGAAGGTCAGAGCAAATCACTCAGCCTCATTTCCTGCAGCATAATGTTGGAAAGTGTAAATGACAAAGCATCACATCTTGTTTTTGATGCACAAAACCTGAAACCTCTGATGAAGGAAAAAGATGGGATTTTGTTGGATGATTGACCAAAGATGTGACTGAAAAAAGCCTTAAAAGAAAACAGTATATACATTCTGCCATCAACTTTTTCTGAGCTGATGTTTCTTTTTCATTCATGCATCCATCTATGTGTTTATTTATCTGTGTATATTTTATGCTCTATATTTGTTTCATGTTTTAATATAAATCACTTTGTACCTCTGTTTTTGAAAAGTGCTTCACAAATAAAGTTATCATCATCATCATTATGAGATTTTTTTTTTCTTTATCTGGCCCATATTCCAAAATAAAAGGGAAAAAAGACTTGTAAAAGGCTCAACAAACAGTATTTTTGTGCTGCTTTGCCGTTTCCAGTCAGACCTGTGAATCCTGGTGCTTCACAGTGACGCAGATGAGCCTCAGAGGAGTTTGGGATGAACTGCGCTCAGTGCGCACCTGCGTAAAAAGCAGCAGAGTCCGCAGGCTGCAGCCGCACAGGAGAGAAGCTGCTCCTCCGGCTCAGAGGAGGACGACTCTCACACCGACTCACTCCAACAATGAGCGACATCTCTGCAGGATTACAAACTGCGAGCGGCTCCTCTCCGGTCGCATCCTGAGCAGCAGCAGCGGCAGCAGCGGCACCGAGACGCACCTCGACCTGTTGGCACCCGGCGAGGAAACATGACACCCAGAACCCTGGCTCGTGTCTTCCTCCTGTCTGTCCTGCACACATGGTAAGACACCGGCTCTGGCTTCAAGCTGCTCCACTCATCAAACACATGTGATGTTGGATCAAACCTGCTCATGTTTTCCACTTGTTTCCCAAAGAAAACTTTCCTCTCAGCTCCAAGTTGATCTGACTCATTGGCTGTGATGTGATGCTTCCATGCATGCAGTCTGCAGGGTGCATGCAGTCTGCAGGGTGCATGCATGACACCCCCTGTTCTCATCACCCCCCCCTGTCCTTCTACCTGTGCAGCTCTCTATCTGTGGAGTACGAAGACGAGTACGAGGATGTGACTGTGAACCAGATGCTGGCTCCTAAATCACAGGACACAGACACCACAGAGATACTCAACAATTTACTGAAGGAGTACGATAAGAAGCTGAGACCAGATATCGGAGGTAAGCCACTCTTTTGTCTCACTCACTGTCAAGAAATCCACAGATATAAATCAGCTTATTGAAACGCCTGCAACCACACACCTGAACCTGCACATCCAGTTGGTGTTAATGATCTGATCCATGGGCAGATGACGTATGCAAAAATCATGCAAAGTAAGAGCTGCTATAAAATTTCATAATGCATAAAGATGTCTTATAGCTGCAGCCATATGGGCTATATAAATAATAGATAAGTGTGGCTATAATACTTCACAAGGTCAGACATCACAGCTGCTTTTAACTGCTTGTTGTTAATGTGGTTGTGACGTGCTATAACAGCCCTGTGACAGCTCATTGTCTGCCGCAAGGAAAGTCTGAGATTTATAACATGTCTCACAGTTAAATGCATGTGTCATTTGATCCAGTGTTAGGAGTCAAAATCTGTAGTTTTTCTTAGTTTTGCACAAAATAAATAGTTGGATTTTATTTGCATGCGAGAAATAGCTCAGGTTGTTTCATATGTATCGACCATTTTCATGCATTTTAAAAACAAAGGAGTGAGAAAAAGCTGCATTTGAGACAAACTCCCTGCATTTGACACCGTTCACTGTGACGTTACATCCTCGGCCCAGTTCTTCGCCTGTTTGTTACTTTGCTGACCTACAGCAACAAAAGGTCAAGACGCGGCTCATCACCATATCCTCATGAATATAAATGACATGTGCAGGTTGAGACTCGTGCAGGAGGGAGCTTCGACTCACGTGCCTGTTGCATTTGCATTTCTCATGTCGGGATCTGAGAATATGTTGTTTGTGGGCCGGTGTTGGCGCTCGGCTCCTGCTTCTGTTTCCTCTGTGAACCAACAAATCTGTGATGCTCATATCCTGTTCTGTCAGTTATAATGGATGCAGTGATAGAAGTGGGCTTCATTGTGATTTGTGAGGTTGGGGCACAAATCGTTTGCAGACCACAGCTCAGATTGGAGCTGGAGGTCACATCAGCAGCAAGAAGATGACACTTTGGATTTGAACTCCATGTTGTTTTATAGAGTCACTGAGAGGATGCACAGCTTCAGACATTTATCTCCTCTGTGTCTTGTAGCTCGTGCAAACATAAGTGTAATCAAATTTTCCAACAGCATCTCATGACATATGGACAGTTCCCGGGCATTTATGCATGAACAAATAGGACTATGCCAACCTTTGATGACATGTACTTGTATTAACCTCTCGACTTCATTCTTCATTAAATTAGCCATGTGTTTGGGAAAAAGTCTAACTCAGTCCCTTTTAGCTCTGTTTTTGTTCTCCACCAGCTCCTGCAGACAGTATCTGACTCTGCTCCACTGTGTTCACCACCAAGTCTGTGATCGTGTCTGTCTGCTGTTTGGTGCCGGGCAGGAAGTGCACAGTGGGTTTTTAAAGCTTTTTTTGATTCAAACATTTGCTGAAAATGACGCTATGAGAGCCGTGAGACTCAACCAAAACAGTAACACATGAGAAGATGACACTTTGGATCTGAACTCCATGTTGTTTTATTGAGAAGATGCACAGCTTCAGACATGGATGTTTCCTCAGCTTCAGCCTGTGATCCTTCTTTGCTGATGCAGTTTGCTATCTGTTGTCATGATGTTCATCTTGTCAGAAGCTCTGCTGTGTGTGTCCCTGATGGAGGGAAGTGATGTGATGTCCGGCTCTTTTCAATGAGCCAGATCATTTGGCTGGGCTCGGCAGTGAGAGCCAGCCCAGACGTCCATTCATTCAGTGCGACCTCTGGCTTCATTCAGCCACGTTTAGCAAACCTGTGATTGCTATCTGTGCATATGCATAACTTTAATTATTCAATGCACAGTGAATGAACCTTAGAATTTCCAGAATACCATTAGTTTATATTGTGTTGCTTTTATAATGACATTTTATCATGTCAACAGGCCAACAAACATTTTATATTGACCTATGTTTTGTATGTTGGCGACAACACAGTAGGCTCTTATTACCCAACTGCATCATGTTTAAATTCATTCGGATCGTTCTATTCGTCTCTCAGACAGTAGGACCGACTCGTGATCGACACACCACTGACGAAGCGTTAGACCAGCTGGCATCTGGCTGACTGACTCTGTTAATTGTGTCATCAGTTTTTTGAAGAATGGTCTCTTATACGACAGCTGCTGCTGTGCCTGTTTGTGTTGAGGGCGTACATAAGGCAGATTTAATGATACATGCTGATATATGAGTTTGCTTCTTACACTATCAGCTCGAATATCAGCTCTATGAAAAGTTTTAGCATCTTTAAACTAAATGTTTTTAGTATTCAAGCCACGAATTGACTCTTTTGATTCGCTCTCAGCATCATTTCAATAAATCAGCTCTCTGATAAAAATCACTAGTTGTCGAACATGGTGGAGCTTTTAGCAGCTAAAGATCCAGATATTTCCCTCGGGAGCTGGTGGAGATCAGAAACAGGCCTAAAAGAGTGAATATCATGCTTGATCATTTATCTCCAGGATAAACAGATGGAACAGTGTCAGGCTTCAGTATAACTGTTCAGGACAACAGCACATACGGCTGATACATAGCGCCACCTGGCTTCTCCTCTGATGCTGGCTCAGGATTGGTTGGTTCCTCAGGTGTGTGACATACAACACTGGCTGTCTGAATCCATGTCTCTCATGCAAGCGGCAACCTCCGGCGCTGAAAAATGAAGCCAATGCGGAAGTGCAAAAAAGCTGCAGTTCCTCGAATAACCGCTAGAGCAGCCTGCAGAAGGGAGTCAATTACATTTGAGCCCCATGTTAAAATGTCCGATTTTACCACAGAAAAAAACATATTTACAGCCTGGTTCA
Source organism: Centropyge bicolor (assembly GCA_037975185.1). Classification (NCBI taxonomy): domain Eukaryota; kingdom Metazoa; phylum Chordata; class Actinopteri; family Pomacanthidae; genus Centropyge; species Centropyge bicolor. The sequence goes on from JBBMOC010000799.1 coordinate 15,069, forward strand.
AAACATGGCTCTAGTCTCATAAGCTGTTTTTCTACTCCATGACAACTCTGGGGGGGGGGGCAAATTTTTTTTAAGGCGTTGGTTTAAAATATACAGCATACATCATTATGCACAATTCATAGCTGTCAATCTAAGTGGCGCCACTTTGATTGACAACTAGCCACTGACGGTCTAAACGGCGTCACCCCGGCTAATTCTAGTCACTGAGTTTGGGAAAGAGATCGTCGTGGGGTTAGCCGGCTAGCAACGATATTTAGCATTTAACCTAGCTGGTTAGCCGTAACTAGTTTGATTATTTCGAATCAAGCGGCTTTTTTCAGCCAATAGCATTCATTCGACCCGCCTCAGCTCCGCTGTCGCTCCACCTCTTTGTCCATATTTGGAGTAACCGGAGGTAGGCTACCAAGATGGCTACGCACTACGATTTGCTTCATTTTTGCTCTTCAGAAACCTATGGGTGACGTCACGGACACTACGTCCATATTTTATACAGTCTATGCTCTCATGTCATTGGTTCACTGCAGAGCCAGGGCGGAAATGCTCCGCCATGTTTGTTTCACGCCTGATATGTCTTGCCTCTGTTAATGTTAACAGCTTGTTTTTCACTGGAGGAGGTCAGTCAGCAGCTTCTGTAGCACTCAGACCTTCGGGCAGTTGTTGCAGGTTCACTACACCTGTTGCTCTGAACGCAGAGCCAGGTGAACGGTGCTGTTTTGTCCTGACAGAGAAGCGACAGAAAGGATCAGATATTACCAGTCGGCAGGATGTCACCGAGGGGCAAACTGAGCGATGGAAAAGAGCTTTTGATTCTGTCCTGAGAGACTTGATCCCACTCTCAAATCCTAAGTGCCACTTTCTCTGTGTCAGTTTCTCCCAATATGTCACTTTGACTCCAATAAATAACCTTAACCTCTCTCTCTCTCTTTCTTGCACGCTCTCTCTCTCTCTCTCGCTCTCTCACTCTCTCTCTCTTGCTCTCTCTCTCTCTTGCTCTCTCTCTCTCGCTCGTTCTCTTGCTCTCTCTCTCTCTCTCTCTCTCTCTCTGTCTCACTCTCTCATGTAACACATGTAACACACCTTTAGTTTTTTTCTTTTCTTTTATTCCCCTTGTGGCCACTGTCAGCTGCTTTTATTTATCTCCTCTGTGTCTTGTAGCTCATACAAACACGAGTGTAATCAGATTTGCCAACAGCATTGCATGACATATGGACAGTTTACTTCCCAGGCATTTATGCATGAACAAATAGGACTATGCCAACCTTTGATGTCATGCACTTGTTTCATCTTCTTGACTTAATTCTTCATTAAATTAGCCATGTGTTTGGGAAAACAGTCTAATTCAGCCCCTTTTAGCTCTGTTTTTGTTCTCCACCAGCTCCTGCAGACAGTATCTGACTCTGCTCCACTGTGTTCACCATCAAGTCTGTGATCGTGTCTGTCTGCTGTTTGGTGCCGGGCAGGAAGTGCACAGTGGGTTTTTAAAGCTTTTTTTGATTCAAACATTTGCTGAAAATGACGCTATGAGAGCCGTGAGACTCAATCAAAACAGTAACACATGAGAAGATGACACTTTGGATCTGAACTCCATGTTGTTTTATAGAGTCACTGAGAGGATGCACAGCTTCAGACATGGATGCTTCCTCAGCTTCAGCCTGTGATCCTTCTTCGCTGATGCAGTTTGGTATTTGTTGTCATGATGTTCGTCTTGTCAGAAGCTCTGCCGTGTGTGTCCCTGATGGAGGGAAGTGATGTGATGTCCGGCTCTTTTCAGTGAGCCAGATCATTTGGCTGGGCTCGGCAGAGAGAGCCAGCCCAGACGTCCCTTCATGCAGCCACATTTAGCAAACCTGTGATTGCTATGTGTGCACATGCATAACTTGAATTATTCAACGCACAGTGAATGAACCTTAGAATTTCCAGAATACCATTATTTTCTATTATGTTTGCTATAAAAAAAACTTTAATAATGGAAACACGCCAACGAAAATTTTATATTGAACTATGTTTTGTTTGTCGGTGACAACATACGAGGCTCTTATCCATCATATTTAAATTCATTCGGATCGTCCTATTCGTCTCTCAGACAGTAGGACCGACTCGTGATCGACACACCACTGACGAAGTGTTAGACCAGCTGGCATCTGGCTGACTGACTCTGTTAATTGTGTCATCAGTTTTTTGAAGAATCGTCTCTTATACGACAGCTGCTGCTGTTCCTGTTTGTGTTGAGGGCGTACATAAGGCAAATTTAATGATACATGCTGATATATGAGTTTGCATCTGACACTATCAGCTCAAATATCAGCTCTATGAAAAGTTTTAGCATCTTTAAACTAAATGTTTTTAGTATTCAAGCCACGAATTGACTCTTTTGATTCACTCTCAGCATCATTTCAATAAATCTGCTCTCTGATAAAAATCACTAGTTGTCGAACATGGTGGAGCTTTTAGCAGCTAAAGATCCAGATATTTCCCTCGGGAGCTGGTGGAGATCAGAAACAGGCCTAAAAGAGTGAATATCATGCTTGATCATTTATCTCCAGGATGAATGGATGGAACAGTGTCAGGCTTCAGTATAACTGTTCAGGACAACAGCACATACGGCTGATACATAGCGCCACCTGGCTTCTCCTCTGATGCTGGTCCAGGATTGGTTGATTCCTCAGGTGTGTGACATATGAAACCTGGCTGTCTGAATCCATGTCTGTCATGCAAGCGGCAACCTCCGGCGCTGAAAAATGAAGCCAATGCGGAAGTGCCAAAAAGCTGCAGTTCCTCGAATACCCGCTAGAGCAGGCTGCAGAAGAGAGTCAATTACATTTGAGCCCCATGTTAAAATGTCCGATTATACGACAGAAAAAAACATATTTACAGCCTGGTTCAAAACATGGCTCTAGTCTCATAAGCTGCTTTTCTACTGCATGACAACTCTGGGGGGGGGCGAATTTTTTTTTTTAAGGCGTTCGTTTAAAATATACAGCATACATCATTATGCACAATTCATAGCTGTCAATCTAAGTGGCGCCACTTTGATTGACAACTATCCACTGACGGTCTAAAGGGCGTCACCCCGGCTAATTCTAGTCACTGAGTTTGGGAAAGAGATCGTCGTGGGGTTCCCGTAGCTAGTTTGATTATTTCGAATAAAGCGGCTTTTTTCCAGCATCTTTTTTCAGCCAATAGCGTTCATTCGACCCGCCTCAGCTCCGCCCTCGCTCCACCTCTTTGTCCATATTTGGAGTAACCGGAGGTAGGCTACCAAGATGGCTACGCACTACGATTTGCTTCATTTTTGCTCTTCAGGAACCTATGGGTGACGTCACGGACACTACGTCCATATTTTATACAGTCTATGCTCTCATGTCATTGGTTCATTGCAGATCCAGGGCGGAAATGCTCCGCCATGTTTCACGCCTGATATGACTTGTCTCTGTTAATGTTAACAGCTTGGTTTTCACTGGAGGAGGTCTTTAGCAAACAGTCCGCAGCTTCTGTAGCACTCAGACCTTCGGGCAGTTGTTGCAGGTACATTACACCTGTTGCTCTGAACACAGAGCCAGGTGAGCGGTGCTGTTTTGTCCTGACAGAGAGGCGACAGAAAGGATCAGATATTACTAGTCGGCAGGATGTCACCGAGGGGCAAACTGAGCGATGGAAAAGAGCTTTTGATTCTGTCCTGAGAGACTTGATCCCACTCTCAAATCCTAAGTGCCACTTTCTCTGTGTCAGTTTCTCCCAATATGTCACTTTGACTCCAATAAATAACCTGAACCTCTCTCTTTCCTTGCTCTCTCTCTCTCACTCACTCACTCTCCGTGCTCTCTTTCTCACTGTCTCTCTCGCTCCCCTCCCCTCTCTCTCTGTCTGTCTCTCTGTCTGTCTGTCTGTCTCTCTCTCGCTCGTTCTCCCTCTCTCTCTCGTAACACACCTCAGTTTTTTTCTTTTCTTTTATTCCCCTTGTGGCCACTTTCAGGTGATTTTATTTACCTCCTCTGTGTCTTGTAGCTCATTAAAACACAAGAGTAATCAGAATTTCCAACAGCATCTCATGGCATCTGGATGGTTTACTTCCCAGGTATTTATGCAGAAAACAAGACTATGCAAACCTTTGATGTCATGTACCTGTTTCATCTCCTTGACTTCATTCTTCATTACATTAGCCATGTGTTTGAAAAAACAGTCTAATTCAGTCCCTTTTAGCTCTGTTTTTGTTCTCCACCAGCTCTTGCAGACAGTATCTGACTCTGCTCCACTGTGTTCACCATCAAGTCTCTGATGGTGTCTGTCTGCTGTTTGGTGCAGGGCAGGAAGTGAACAGTGGGTTTTTAAAGCTTTTTTGATTCAAACATTTGCTGAAAATGACGCTATGAGAGCCGAGAGACTGAACCAAAACAGTAACACATGTCATTCCAGTCTTACGTCCCAAGCATAGACTGTATAAAATATGGACGTAGTGTCCGTGACGTCACCCATA